>VZRV01001167.1:2712988-2782889 GCA_013398115.1 Falcunculus frontatus
GGGGGGGGCTACAATGGGGCAGAACCTACGGGGAAATTACCTAACCAACTGCTCTTCTAACTGGACAATATTTGATAGATAATTAAATTAAACAACCTTACAAAAATTATAGAAATACTGTATCATGTGTGCATATTGCCATATTGTGCACCTTGAAAGCTTTCAATTAAAGACTTGCTTACATATTATCATTTTAACGCTGTTTGGAGAGGTTTTGTGTTTTATTACAGGCAATATATGGAAAAGCCAAAGTCCAAGATCTCATCCTGAAACCCTTATAAGAGGGTTACATTAAATAGGGCTAATATAATGAAAATCAGGTTTTCAGAATACTTGTTTGCTAACATAAAAGACAATTAGAAAGGATAAAGGGCATAAAAGAGACAATATTTGAAATACCTACCCGTGCAGTATTCTTAGTATACAGATGATCTGATATCAAAGAACAGCAAGAAAAGAAAAAAGACCCTATAAGACATAATTAATCACGCTGACTCATACTAGACTGACAAATCCATTAGAAATACTTAATAAGGAAAGATAAAATTAGTTTCTTCTCTACTTAATTCTATACACACATTTAAGGCTGCCCTAAGCCCTTCATGAAACTTAATGTCATCTTCTAGCCCTTTCCTATTCCATTTATTAAAAAATGGAGATCTTAAATGTGGAAATCTGTATTAATGATACATTAAGACTGCAGAGTTATAAGAAATACATCAGAAATACTTATTTCTCAAATATACACTCCAATGACCTTGACATGACATTATTTTTGCTGCGTGATACAACTCTACCTTTACATATGTAATAACTTTACAATCCCAGGAATCATACATTTTGAACTTTCTGGCTTTCAAAGGCAATCTGAGTCCTTACCAGTGCATTGATACAGACTTTGGACTAAATTAATTTTTATCTTCTTTAGACGAGAATAAAGGAAATATTGTCAGCTATGTTTGAAGAGCTGATGATAGACTGAGAGAACAATTTTACATGGTTTCTGTTTTAAAGGACAGTTAAAGTACATTCAGAGTAAACTCAGGAGAGTCTTTCCTATAGAAGCAGAGGCTGGAGAACTACTCAGCTTGGTATCAGCAAAAGTAAAAGGCAACTAGAGCTGGAGAGGAGGATTTTAAGTTGGGCATGGAAGTAGATAGGAACATCTGAAAGGTGAAGAGACTACACAAAAACTAAATCAATTGACACACAGTATTTTCCCTAGGCAAGGAGTATCATAGGTAAAAGTCTGAACTGCAAGAGGAGCAAAACCTCTCTGCAGAATTCATGACTCCTAGAATGGTGACAGGAAAACTCTGCTAGAGGCATTTCTGTAATTTATTGTTTGTTTTGCCTTGAGGGAAAGTGGGGAGACAAAACAACAAAGAGATATTTTATCACTGTACTGAAAATGCATTCAGTTTCCTAAACAGGCATGTACTTTAGCTCTACCCTTCTTCTGTGTTCACAAGAAAGCTAGTGTATGAGAGAAATCATGGGCTTTCACAGCAATGACAGCTGCCTGTCTCTTAACTCACTGATTGACTTTCTCTTCTTGGTCCCTAGTCTCCATATTTAAAGTTCCTCTTGTCCTTTTCACTGTTTTTTTTTTTTTTTGGTTTGGTTTTTTTTTAACATTTTATTTTCTTTTTTTCTCCTTGTTAAAGTGTATTTTCCTAAATTACTGATACCTAATTTTGTCAGACAAGATGACTCAACACCACTTTCTCATAAACTCATTAAGGTTGGAAAAGACCCCCAGGATCACATAATCCCAGAATATTCTGAGCTGGAAGGGACGCACAAGGATAATCGAGTCCAACTTAAGTGAATGGCCCATACAGGGACTGAACCCACAACCTCGGTGCTTTTAGTACCAGGCTCAAAGATCATCAAGTCCAAATTTGTAATCACCATGTTATTTTGTAATACTACGCATTTGTGTTATATTTTTTTACTTTGTATTATTTTGGAACACAAAATAATTTGTTTTATTTTGTTGACAACCCCAGAGCTAATGACTCCATTGGTGAAGTAGGGAGAATTATTCTGACCAGCGTATAGAATGTATTCTTCTCTCCCATCTGAAGATGCAACAGGTTCTATGTGTATAAATAGATAATTCACATTTCCATAGGAAAACACCAATGTAATTTCTAAATTCAGATGGCTTTTAAGTATTACCTACAAGCATATACAAGGTGAACTTCATCCTTCTTTTGAGTTCTTCATAAAGCAAGGACACAATCTAAAACTTCCCTGAAAGACAAGTTTTTCCATAATGTATTACTAGATATGGTGTAGGGTTCAAGTTTATTATCCACATGAGATCCATAACCTATGAATACAGTATGGTTAAAAAATGTCATTTCTCTCATAAAGTATATACTTTCCAGCTGGGTGCAAGTTAAAATAGTTTGATATTTACGTTCTTGTGAAACTAAAGTGCAGATGGACGTAAAATTTGTCATGGAGCCCAGAAAAAAAGACATCTCCAGGGTATTTTTTTTTCTACTACAGCAGCCACACACAATTCAGTATGTGCTCCAGAGCATTTAGTTCTTCTGAAAACAGTGTCAGCAAAATTTCTGGGTCTCTTTCATGAATATTTTAAAAATGTTAATCAGGCTGAAACATGAATGCTTTTTAGCAAGAAGGCTGCACCTCATCACTGGAGGTTTAGCAACAGGAGGAAAACAGCACAGAGCTGCAGCTAAGTAGATTCCAGCAACACTTTTATCGCACATATAACTGGATCAACATTTTACTGATAAAGTTAAATTTCAAGCATTCAAGAAGCCTCAAAGTCCTGACATTCCGGAGTCTCATACAGAATACATACATATTGCTGACATTGCAAGTGATTTGCTCATGGTACAGCTCAAAGACACTCAGAAATCTGTACTACAATATTGTTGCCTGAAGGATGTCTCCCACTTTCAACAACTCCAGAAGCTATGTCAGAGGATTTCTCTGATTTAGAAATAACAATTTTTTAAAGTTTTACTTTAAAAAGCATCTGTTACAGCTCATGTGTTTAACATAAACCTGCAGCTAAGAATAAGCACAGTAAGCACACCATTGGTGGGGTGTATGCACAGAGAATGCTACCTGACATGCACAACTCAACAGACCATACTGCTGTATTTCCATCACTGCACAGCAGCTACTAATGTCAGTAACAGCAGCGTCATTGGAAAATGTTGCTTTGGCACACTGAATCCTATGACACCTACTTCTTGACTAAAAACCCCACTATTCATCAATGTCTTTTCCCTTAAGGCATATTAAGGTCAAATTTTGAATTTATGCTATGTTGTCTCTCCCTCTAAATTATCTAAATACAGGAGTTTAAATTGAGATTTTCTTTCTTGGAAAGATTGTACACATAACCAGCTTTCAGATTTTTTCTTTACATGGGAATTTCCTAATGTGACAAAAAGGAAAACAAATTGACATTACCTATCCATGGATAAAATGGGAAATAGACATTCTAGGCAGGTTTTTTTTCTGTTTGTGCATCTCTCTTGTATGAAGCCAACCAGAATTTTTAGCAGTCACAAGCTAATTACATATTTACTTTATGAATATGAAGTTAAATCACAATGCCTGTAAAAGACTGGTGCCCAGGTTTCACATGTTACTGGTCCCATTTTATGATTTCATTTTTTTTTTTAAAAGGAACAGCAAACCCCAGAAACTCCGAGAAGGCTCACAGCAGTTTTACACCAGGTTTTTTACAAACATTACAGACACAGTCTCCAGGGCAGGGAGCTTACAAAAGAACACACTGCTCCTAGAAGATTTGGATTTTGGCTGCTCCTGGAGTGGCCCAGCTGCTGTCAACCCTTGCAAAGTACTTATTCACATAGATATAAATGATTCTGATTACAGTTCCACTGAACTAATTTTAAACCACTCAAACACCCTGCATTTAAAAGCACAGAACTTTTGGGCTGACAACAGTCCCAACTTCCCAAGAGCTCTGCAAATGTGGCTATTTTGGGAGTCACTGGTGACAGAATGGCTTTAGCATGAGGCGCTGGGACCTGTACAGATGGGAGGGGATGAGGCGCCCTGTACCCAGGGCCTTCATGGCTTTCTTCTTACAACACAGGACGTGTCATTTATATCAAAGCCCTTAGCCAAATACTAAATCACTCTCCATCCCAGTCTGGCTGGATAATGTACTCTAAAAACAAACAATCCTTACAGAAAAAAGCGTCTAGCTTCCCATGTGCGGAATACTGTAATCAAAAGTGTCACCCTCCCTGTATGCTGGGTTGGGGGTTCTCCTCCTGATGTGCTGCTGCCTGTGTGTGTGGGGACAGCCAGTCATGCCCCTAGTCACCAGAACAGATGCAGGCTGCAATCTGCACATAACAGCAGCACTGCCACACAAGGGCAGCCCCACATGTGTGAGTAGGGGAAGGGCCTTCCACATCTCATATCCTCTCGCTAAGCTGGTAGGGGTTTTCTCATTTAAAAATCTGCACATCCTTGATTGTTGGTACAAACTATGCCCACGTGCTGGTTTCAGCTGGGGTAGAGTCAATTTTCTTCATAGTGGCAGGTAGGGGGCTGTGTTTGGATTTGTGCTGAACGTGGGGTTGATAAGACAGAGACGTTTTAGTTATTGCTGAGCAGGGCTTACACAGAGCCAAGATCTTCTCTGCTTTTCATATGGCCACACTGGAGAGGGGACAGGGGGTGCCTGGGAGGTTGGGAGGAGACACAGCTGGGACAGGTGACCCCAGCTGACCACAAGAGATATCCCACACCATATGGTGCCATGCTCAGCATATAAAGTTGGGGGAAGAAGGAGAAAGGGGGTATGTTTGGTGTGACAGTGTTTGTCTTCCCAAGTCACTGTTACATGTGGTGGAGCCCTGGCTGTCCCGGAGGTGGCTGAACACCTGCCTGCCCGTGGGAACTGGTGGATGAGTGCCTTGCTTGGCCTCGCTTGTGTGCACAGCTTTTCCTTTACACATTAAACTGTCTGTACCTCAACCCCTGTGTTCTGTGTCTTTTACCCTTCAGTTCTCTCCCCGATCCTGCTGGGGGGGCAGTGAGCAAGCAGCTGCCTGGGGCTTGGCTGCTGGCTGGGGTTAAACTAAAACAGCCCCTAATAGGACAAATGGTTATCACAAAAATACAGGACTAGGAATACATAATAAAAATTAGCAAATTCACCTGAAAATATTACATATTAATGCCTTAGGTGTCCTTCTCTTTTAAAAGCTTTATTGTATTCTGCAAGCCAGACTTTTATTTTTAAATTCTTAAGATAAATACTCTGGTGTATTCTCCCTGCCATAATCCTCAGATCGCTGCTTACCCCAGCCTATGAACAACTTGAGCTGAAAGGAAAGCCATACTGACAGAGTTATTGCTTTTTCCTTATTTAGTATTCTCCCTATTAGTCTCCTTGTTGAAAAACCACTCTGAACTTAAACCTTATTAGAGAAAACAAGGAAATCAGTATTCTGTAATAGGTTTGTGTGAATCCAAACATTTTGTTTTTCCAATTAAAGAAAGAGGGAGTGCAGCAATAAATAAACGAAATAGGCACTGTGGTGGGGACTGCTTGCCACAGCTGACAAGGATTAGGAGATACACTCAAAGCACAGCTGCCTCAGAACAACATTGGTGCTGCTCTGCATGGTTTGGGAAGGCAATGAAGGGCCAGAAGGGAAGCTTTGATGCATGCCAAAAATCCCATTCCTGATACTAAACTCTCCGTGGATTATTTTTAGGGTTTTCTATTAATACCAAAAGTAACTCTAATGTCTGAGATTATGTCCCCATGCACTCTAAACAACAGTCCTCACATTTTAAAAGAATTCTGAATCCCAGCAGGACTACTGGTTCCACTGGGGTTATTAACACATTGCAGAAGTTCATCACATTCTTGTAAAAACCATTTTCCTCCAATACAGAAGGGGAGTTGAAAGCAAAAATATCATGGACTGGCAGTAAAAATGCCAAAGAGCAGATTGTGAGGCCCTACAAATGAGTTCACTGATCCAATCAATTTTAACTCAAGCCTATACAGTCACTGCACTGAGTCAGTGAGGTGGGAGGTCTTACAGAAGATTAATAAGACTGTGAATTTTATTTCATGACCTGCTTAAAAGAGTATAACCTAAATGCTGTTAAAAAGGATAGGCTCACTATTCCCTCTGCCTCCAGTTCCCAAAGAAATATTCATTCTGTGCAAGCAGAGACCAGAGAGCACTTTCATGTCTTCTATGGCAGGCCCTAAACATGTGTTAATGCCCAAAGACTAGCCTCTCTTGTTAGCACTGCCCTTTTCTTTCCCAGGAGGCTCTTCTGTAAGAGCTCACAGAGCACATGCTCCTTCCCCCTTCCTAGCACCTTAATTATCTTGTGGTTACACAGAATTAGTATTTCTTTGGTGAGCTAACGAAACCTCAATTAGCCTTAACTTTGATTAGTAATCAGAAAATAATTTGTGTTCTTAAGTCAAGAAGTAAGAAGTCATTGCCCCCATGAATTAGAAGACAGATTACAAAAATTATGATTGCCTTTCTTGACAATAAGGGCACATCAGGCTTAATTGAGAGGAGTATAAGCAGCTGTTGTAAGTTGTAAATGAATCTCATTCAGAAAAAAATAATGTACATTATTGCATATACTGGAAAACAGGTCCTCTGTTGGAGCATTGCCAGCATACAAAGATTGTGACTTATGATGAAATTATTCAATGAGGAAGAAGGTGAAAGGAGGCAAAACGCTTCAGAGCCAGGAAAGTGAATTCAATGGCATTTCAATCCAAATATCTTCCCACACATTTAATGGAAAGACCTAGTGAACAAATAAGCTCCCCACCATGACCATCCAGAAGGTGCACACCACAAACCCTGTCCCTTCCACTGAGATCATTCCAGTAATGAAGCAAATTAAACTCAATGCCTTTGTGTCCAAGGAAACACTTCTCTTAATGGGCAGAGTTGGGGGGATTGCTCTGGTTCTAGAGAAAAGCCAGTTACCATTTAAGCTTTTTGGAAGAAGCAGTATGACATCACACGGTGAAACGTGTAATTTCATTTCGCATAAATGATCAAGAATGGAGAAAAAGTGAAGAGAAGTTAACAGTTCACAGACTGAGCTGCAAGAATGTGGGTGCATCAGTTCAAGGCTCACCAGGGCAGGCAAAACCAAAACAAACAAAGAAACCCAACCCTTGTTAAAATATCTTACTTGTGTTAGTACTTTGAGTCACAAGTGAAAAGTCAACCTGCTTTTAAATGACATTTTCAGTAAAAAGCACTGTACCTCTATATGAAAGAGCACCATAACAAGCATTCATACTGAATCAACACAAGATTTTACATTTGCATTCCTAAGTTGCAGTTGCAGTGTGAGCAATGTGACCACCCAACATCTAAATAAAATGAAGGAACAATTCGTTAGAGATAAATATAAAAGAAAGGAATTTCATTGATTTTACAGTTCTCATGGTCACACTTAAACAACCAGACCAAGCAAATAAAAAGGACAATCCCTACAACCATTCTCTCCTTACTATAAGGTCTAATCCTCCTCTCTGCTCAGACAAGAAATTACAACAGTGCACTAAAAGGGCTCCAAACTATTCAAAGAAAGATGAGAATATTTAATTTCTTCTTTTTATTGTTGGATTTGTAAGCTTGTGTTTCTAGGCACAATACAGATTAAGAAAGAGGTATAAAGAAAAGTCAAATTACATTTTATTTTCCAGTACTACTCTTTACCACTTACCTATATCTCATCCACTAAAGGGGAAAGTTTACAGGGAGAGAGAGTGGAAGGTAAATAAAACCCACCAGCAACAACAACACAACAAATTAATGATTTGTATGTGTTTTACTCAGCATTGCAGTTGATTTAGCTATGGCTTTTTCTGTTCAGTTACATGATGTCATGCTCACTCCTCAGCAGAATTCCTCCAGGTTAAAACCTGCTGATATTGTTGTTATCTTCATTGATAATGGTATTTGAAGAGCCCACTTTGCTGCATTTTTTCCTTATAAAACCCCCACAACATATGCCTGATACTCTGACCTGTAAAACCTGGCATAATCACTGCCTGAAAACTTCTTGCTGAGTTTATTTCATGAGATTCTCTAATTTTCTACAGCTACTGACTGTGCACATAACTGAAACCTGAACAGTATAATACAGATGCTTCTGAAGGCAAACACAATAAAAAGAATAATGTGTTTCGCTCCAGCTTAATTTTTACTTCGGGTGCTTCATAAAAGCTATTTGGAAAGAGGAAGTCTCCTGGGGCTTTTTTCCCCTGTTTAGTCAGCAATACATCTGAAAAAGCATCAAAAATGCTTGTTCTCTCTTCAGAGTTTTAGACAGTATTACCACTATCTCCTCCAGAAGAAAACCAATTATTTCTGCTACTATTAGTAACGAAATCTCTTTCACTGTCAGGGTGAAAAGTGTAGCCCAAAGACAAGAAAATGACAGAAGCAAGCAGTCTTGATGCAGAGATTTATGTGTATGAGATGGTAAATGCTGTCATGTCCTTCTGATAGTGCTCTTGCAAATCCAACGGAGACAAAAGACACAGAGGTTCCTTGCAGAACATCCTGACAGAAGGTAAAGGCATCCTGCAATGGTGTTTCAAGTAGACCATAGAAAATACATTCATGAGACTGAAAGACAAGTAAAGCAGTAGACCAAAGGTGTTTCAGGCTACTTTAAAACCAAAAAGCTACCAGGCATTACAAATACTTAAATCTTTTAAATAACAACTGTTTTTCTAAGTCATTACTTGCCAGTCCTGAGGCTACAAACCTGTTCCTTGCTTCTATGGTCAGGCCTATCTTTGTTAAGCTTATTACTTTGGAAAAGGGCTGTAGTTTCTGACACAGCTAGCAGAAGAGCAGATATGAGTTATCTGCATGTTCTCATCACATTCTCTTTCAGAATACCCTTTAGTATCATACTCTCAGAGTAAATTTTATTTAGACAATTCACCACAAAGAAACTGGAGTTTCTTTGCAGTTGTAAGTTGAAAGTAACAAATATTTCAGAAGTTAAAGAGAACCCACAATTTAGTATATCTGAAACCTGTGTAAGTTGATGTGCCCCCTACTCTGCTGTCAAGAAACGCTGTCTGGAGTACTATGTCCAGCCCTGTTGGATCTTCGACACATTTTTGCTTATTTACCTCTATCAGAGACAATGTCTACCTTAACTCATTTCCATTTGTCTTTACCCTTAACCTTTTGCAACTACTTGTAAAGAGAGACATGCAGACATTTACAGAAATATCCTATTCTATGAGGTCCATAAGTCCACATCTTATGGACAGGTTCACATATGTCTCACGTTTTATTTACTTCCCTATTTTTGGGGGTTTTGCAGGGCCTTGTGCTTACAAGATGAAATAGTAACATCACAGACCTATTTGTGCCTCTTGGGCACAAAACTTCACTGAAAATATGCCTTACTACAGTGCTCCTACTGTTCTGTGGAGGAACAAAACCAATAAAGAATATTCCCCTTCAACCCCGAACCCTACCTCACTCTTATAAGACAAAAAAATATCTTTTCCCACATAGTATTCCCAGTGGGAAAATTCCTGTGCTTAGGAGAGACCAAGGGAAGACCCCAGGCACTGATATGGCCACTCTCAAGCCATAAAACCCTAGTGATGAGATGAAAAGATTAATCAGGTATAAAAGAAAAAATTAATAACCTTGTCATACTTTAAAAGATTCCATTCTGACATGATCCATACCAAGATTTTACCTTCTCTTCATGTCAGAGGTGGTTTCCCTACGTTTAGGTGTAGTGATAACAAAAGTGTGTCAACTTCTATACCTTTAATCAGTCAACATAAAGATACAAAAATCTCATTCCTAAAACAAGCATGGTCAACAATAGATATACCTTCTCTGCATCATCAATATTTTGTTTAACATGAGTGTTAGGTACATTTTGCCATGCATACTCCCTATACTGGTCAGGTTATACATCTTTTCTCTGTCCACCAAGTATCTCAAAGTACTGCTTCAGCCTTTTAGCACTCGTTTTATTTCTTGACTTTGTCTTTAAGGTCTGTCTTGATACTAATACTTCATTCAGATCACTCTTCTATTGCTTGGATGTTACCCAGTGCACTTGGACTAGCCTTAGTCTTTGTACTGAGCTTTGGTGAGTTGTTTTGGTCAGCTCACGGCCTTTCCACATTGATCTCCACTTCCCTCAAAAAAGTGGGACCTTTTTCATCTCTCTTTCACACACAGTATCAAATTTGAAAACACCCAATCATTTTCTAATTGTTTAATACTGTCAAAACTGACAACCAAGGCTACAATTGTCTTGACTGATTCCAGCATACCAGACTCTGTAACGCACTGAAGCTCCCACATGCTGAACTACAGGGAGAATAAATGCAAGATGCATTTACTTCCAGGAGATACTCACATGCTCATCATCATAATAATGTGATGCAATAATAATAAATATTCATATATTCAAAATAGTAATAACTGCTCCACTGAAACCTTTGGTTTCCCTTATGAAGGCACATGGTGAACAATGCCTACTAAAAGAACAGAAGTAATTTAAACAAAATATTTTAGTAATACTGTCTTTCATGTGAAAAACTTGACCAGAAATCCTTCTCATGACAGAAAGATGGTTGAAGTAACTACAATATACTTGTTTCAAGATCCCTCATTGTGGAACTCCCTTCTGGCTTAGATACAGCAGTATTATGAAAAAAATCCATCATGCTGAAAAAAATGTCATACGGCATTTCACCAGCCACTCCTGAGAGATGTTAAATGCAGAATTAAGGCATTCTAAATATTTTTCTCTATAATGTGATTAAGCACAGTGAGCTCTGGTCTCTAGAGTTAGACAGGTGACCATCCACTGTCATCAGCTGTGTTTTCAATGGATGCCACTGTCTCTTGAAATAACATAAGGGTTATTTTCAGTGAATTATACTAATGGAATTATTATTAACATAGTCATAACACATTCTTCCCAACAAGCTAGCCAGTTGCAATTTTTCCATTTGAAAATAAGTGACCGATTAAAGTTATCCAATTTGAGTGAATCATGCCATGATCCTGGTAATTTCACCTAGATATTTAGCACATGTTGCCAAGACTTGCTCTGCTCACAAGCTCATAAAACGATACTGCTTTCTGTGCTGATTTATATATTCCTGCCAAGATGGAGCCATGACAGTCACATGTGGCTGCAATTCAGGGCTCCCAGAACTCTGACTACAATGATGAGGTTATAAACTCTTTACTTCCATTGCACTGGCTCTAACTGTGCAGAAAAAACCCCCACAATCCTACTTTGAAATACATCATCTAATTCAGAACTCCTTATTTAAATTCAAGTATCACGGGTTTTTTGTTAAAACTCAACATAATTTTTTTTTTTGTGCACCCTCCTCCTGCAATATATTCCCAAGGACATTTATTGGCTGTCAGCTGAATACAAATGTAGAACAGATGGTACGCTAATGTAGACAGGTAATGTGCATCTCTGGATCACCTTTTATCATAACCATGAGGACCAAGTTGCTGTAATTCAGGTTATGTCATTATAGCTACAAACTTCTGACTTCTTTTCCTGGTTCTCTATAGAAGCAAAGAGGTCTCCGTAGGATTTGTCTCCAATTTCACTTTTGCTAAGAACAGGTTAACCAAGAGAGCCACTTTTAGAGGACTGAAGTGTAAATCAAATAGCCTCACAATGACTGTGCTTGAAGACTTATCAGGAATGATGGAAAGCAGATATTAATCAAGAAAATTCTAATTTTAAAACATAATCCTAATTTAAAAAATATAAGAGATTAAATAGATTTTCTTAAGCAAAAGCTAAATGCAACAAATTGGTTAAGTTCCTCTGTAGTTCCAGTTAGGCTGTTCAGTTACAAGAGCTTTAAAAGTATAAAGGAGCATTCTACCAGTTCACAAGGGCAGATCTGAGGGAGTGCATAGAAATTATGGAGGTGTAGCAATGAGATGGATGAGCATCAGAACAGGGATTTCACGCTCAGCAATATTTGCCATGAGCTTTCTGAACCTTCAGTTTAAAACACACCATGAAACAAGAGGCCTAATTCCCTGTTGCCTTGTAGTCATTTAGCCATGATCAAATTTGAGAGAGGGAAAAAACCTGCACAGTGATTTGGCAATTCTGTGTACTAACTACAAAGAAGTAAATATACCTGTCAAGGGCAGGAAAGAGGAGATTCTGCACGCAGATTTTTAACCACCTCTCATTAAACACTAGACTGAAGCATCAGTCACATGTAATCAACTTGCAGCATAGCAAGTTTTATTCCAGTATAAGCTTTGTCACTATTTCAAAGGTATGGGGGAAAACCGAAAGAGCTTTGTAGGTAGTTTAAATAAATTTATTATTTTGCACATTCTGTGGTCTTCTGTTTTTAAAGTAAGATTTCCTATCATTTTTATGCGTTAGAAAAAATGTGGCACAAGCGTGGAAACGAGGGTACTCTTAGTGTACCCTTTACTTTGCTGAAGTACCTTTAAACTTCTATTGGACAAGGAGCTTTAGCCTGAAAGTCAAAAAAGCTTAAATTACACTAAAGAAAGAAAAACCTTCAATTACACTAAAGAAAAAAAACCAAGTGTAAATCAAAGATAATCAAGTGTGGCATGCCAGAGCTGACTGAACACTTACTCCTGCCCAGCTGGCTGTGTGAGAGAACCTGAAGTTAGCCAAGTAACCAAGAGCAACAATGAAAAACAAGTGCTGCCTATGTCTGGGTATTTTTATTATCTACTGCATAGTCCACCCCAAAATATGTCCCTAAGGACACCAACCTGGGGAAAGGTTGCAGAACATGTTCCGTCCCTGCATGTGTCCTCCTGGCTGGCATCCTTGGAAAAGGAGTTCTGGAGGCAAGGATGGCTGTGCTGAGTAGCACATGGCTGCCCCACAGTGGCCCAGAAAACCCAGAATTCAGCTGTGTTTGTCCACAGTGGTGAGGTGGGTAAATGTCAAAAGGCAGCATCTGTTGACCACAGTCTTCACCTGCTGACATGCAATTGTGACAGATGTGGACAGGGACAGGAGGGGAGAAAAAAGACTGAGTAACAACCCTGGAACACAGCAGATGAAAACAGAGTGAAAGGGAGTGGAAGACCTCCAAAAATCCTTCTAACATTTTTCCTGTATGATTTATACGCTGTACTTTTGGTCCACAATTAAATTGTTTAAAAGCAATTATGTTTATTATTACGAAAGCCAGCTGCATTGGAATGTGGTATCTTTAGATGGTCTGAATTATACAAATAGACATAGTACTTTATTATCCATTTGACTTACGACTTCCCAATTGTACTTTCTCTCCAAACTTTTCCTAGGTACTTGAGAACCAACAATGTTTTACTGGAAGGTGCTTTGTTTCCTGCCAAAGAGCACTGAAACAGAAGCTGTTGCCCACAGCCCTTGCCAGTGCTAAGCAGTGTAAGGTGAGCACACACAGCACAGCCAGAGGGATGGCAGAAAGCATACCTTACCTCCATGCCTCACTAAATAATACATTGGCAACGCAAGCACGCAAGAGATTTGGTGTCTTGTAACTACTATCAGACCTGTGTCTATCAAGCCTCATGTTCGTTAGTCAAATGAGACTGATGAATTAGACAATGTTGTAAATTATCTTCCTTTAAATACACACACAATGAGTGCAGCAGAGTCACAACTGGAAAACTTGACAGAGAAGAACACAGCGGTAAGAAACTCAGTGCAAATACGCAATTTATGCTTTTTTCTTTGTTTGTTTTGTTTTTGTAAATAGGCTATCTAGTGGGGGGCCTGATACTGCTCATGTAATAAATGAGAATGGTGGGATAAAAGAAAAAATAATAAGATGTCTTTCCTCAATCTCGTGAATTTGAATTACGCCCTTTCTAGTCCTCTCTTACTAGACAGTAAAATGTGTTGATTTTGCTGGTAAGATATGAGAAATTAATGTTTCAGTGTGATTTGCCTTAAAATACTGGAACCTTGTTACACTAGCTAGAACAGGGTCTGTCATAATTCAAAGCTGAAACAACGTTAAAAGTTTTATTATTTGCTTATGCATATTTGTATCAGGATAAAGGTTGGCATGTTAAACAATAGCCCCACATAACGTGCTTTCTCAAAATATAACTAGGAATTTGGAAGTGCATTACAGTTTGTAGTAACAAAGAACTATTTTAGCTCTTCATAAACTTGCCTGAGTTGCTTTTGTTAAGAAGTGTCTGAAATGTAAATGAAGAAATGTTACAGATACTGGAGGCTCTGCTTACCTGCAGAAGAAATTACAAGCTTTTCAAGCAATGGTGTCAGAAACACATGCCCAGATATTGTGTGCTCATAGAGATAGTCCTTAGCAGAAGACATATTATTTAGCAATATGGCCAGTGAATATTGCAGTTGGATAATGTGATTGCTGTCAATCCCTTCCAACTGAACTATTTTATTCTATTCTTGACTAGATTTAGTGGAGAATTTAGGCAGATACTGATCCCTTCCTTCACCCCTCTGCGTCCCTTCTCAGAACTGCCATAAAGTAAGGGGTCAGCTGCTTGTTCTGTAGCTTCCTCTGGATCCTGGGGGTTGTTCTTCAGCGGTTTGGGAAAAACACTGGGTTGAATGATACACAGTCTTCATTTGCAATGTGTTGTTCTTTCATAATTTATCCCAAGACGTCCTATGGAGCCTCATGCCAGGGATTCCTGACACTGAAGATTAACTGGAATCAGGGTGAGACAGAAAGGAAGGTCTCAGATGCAAGAGCTGCATGAAGTAGTATGGCAGACCATGAAAAGGACTTGTCAAATCCTGTCCTCAGAAGATTTTTGGGGTTTTTGGTGTGAGATTCTTTTTGTGTTGTGGTTTGTTTTGTTGGGTTTTTTGAGTTGTTTTTAAATTGAGAAGGAAATCCAGCTCAATATGCAGTGGCAAGTGCCAGCTATTTGACAACAGACAGTTCTCTAAAGTTAGGAGAGGACTTACCAGTACAATATGCATGATGGTATCATCCCATGGGGATACAAGCAACACTATTCACAAATAGTTCTACAAGTACCGGTTTCCTATTTTTATAATTTCTATTTACTCCTTGGCTAGTGAACAAATGAAAGAGTTTACGTGTAAGGAACATTTAAGATGGCAAGAATATGATGAAAATGCAGGTTGCCATTTTGGCAAAGGAACACACGGCAGAACTGATACAGTTTTCCCCAACAGCTCTTTCCTTGAATGCATATGTTCACCTACTAAAAGAATACACAGTCTGTGAACAGTAGAGGAGGCATATCTCATTTACAGTGAAGAAAAACAATACCAGTTCAATGTCCTACTGTGAAGACAGATTTATCAACAACTTCTCATTTTAAAAAAATCCTGATGTTTATTGGATATCTGCAATTCATGAGTCTACAAAATGCACAGGCCTTCCCAGAGCTATTTGTTCAAGACAAGTATAAATTTATCACATTTATAACATGAAATGAAGAATTATTGTAGGCCTCTTATAAAATCGGTGGGAGAAAGATACAAAAGCTCACAGAGAAGTAACACAAAAAAAGGAAAACTTACAGTTTGACTGCAGTGTTTGAATGCTGTACTATCACTGGCCTCATAAAACAAACACATTAATGCAAAAGGTTTATAGGTAGCATTCACAAAGACCTACGTTTAATGGTCATATAGCATTTTAGGTACTTTCTTCACAAAAAATCCACCATCCATTTCTGCCAGAATGACTGCTCACTAACATAATTTTTTCATACTGCAAGCTTTCCGCCACACAAGCACACTCGAGTCTCCAAACCAAGGAAAACGAGAGGACAATGCTCCCCGCAGAATTTTAATCTGACCAAAATCTTTATCCTCTCACACTAATACTTTTTTAAAATATGTTGTTCATTTTTCTGGGCTCTTACCTGTTATGAACAGATGCAATAGGACTGAAAACATGACTGTAACAGACTGTAAGTTCTGCCTTGCCACCAGTCCCATACATGGGTGGGCTCCTATTATACATCTCCTGGGAAGAGCATAGTCACAGACCCACCAATTTGCCTGTATTTCAGCTAATTGGATAATGTAATAAGTCTATTGTCACTACAAGATAATAAATCAAGATAAGTTTGGGGGAGAAATAAATAGGCCAGAGGACAAATATAGACAGCTGAGAGCCAAAAATAGCAGACACAAAAGAAAAAAAACCTCTGATACTTGATAAAAGCAACAGTATCTGTTCTCCCTGTCACTTAAATAAGATAATTTTACAGCTGGACAGTAAAAGTTAAAAACCACAACCAGCAGAACCAGTACAAAGTTATAATAATGATTTAGGTCAAATTCAAAATCTGAGCTTTTCTCATTTCCTCTATTTTCTTCTTACGTTTTCAGAATGGATAAGGCACTAAAAAGCTCAGGAAACAATTGAAATAAATGACAATCCCAGATATCCAGTATTCCTCAAATACTTTACTTGACATAAATTACCATTAGTATTCTACATTGGCTGAAACTACTATGAACAAGTAGGGAAAGAAATTAGAAGATCAGAGACACCAGTAATAAAAACGTGAAAATTTCAAATTACCTCTGGAACACACCCAAACCTGGTTTGGGTTTTTGGTTTTGGTTCTCCCCTCCTCCCCCAAGTTTCAGAGGTACACTTTCATTAAAACACATCTCTAGAAAATGGCTGAAAGTCAAGTTTGGGTCTACACTCAAATTTATTCCTGCACAAATGCAGATGTTACAATGAAATCTCTCTTTTGGGGTGGGGATCCAATTTTATAAACTACTGAATTTCCACACAATTTCCCTTCATCCAATGCATGCATGTGAACAAAGCAAATACTCATCTTATCCATTATCTATCAGCCATAGGTCCCACACTAGACAAGAGAAAAAGAAGGTACCACAATTAGTTCACAGTATTTTGAGAGCTGCAAGAGGGAAGCAGGTGCACTCCAGACTATTTTTGAAAGACGGCCTAACACAGACCCTGAAAATTACTGAAACCTACAAAAGGACCCACCAGCAACGAAGCAAAATATAGGAGAATGTGTGTATTGCATAAGCACTCTCAAATGAACTAGGAAAAGCCTGCTCCACAACCTAGAGTCAATCCTTAGATGCAGTGTAAATCAGGAGTATTTCTAACCTACAGCTGTGAATCAGGATGAACATTCGTGCAACTGGGGAATTTAACAGCTGTTCTTCATTTTGGGCCAGAAGCCAGACCCATTTAGGATCTTTGATGGAACAGGTACCTTGATGGATGTGGTAGGGGAAGGAAGGATGCCACTCTTTTGCTTGCAGGAAGGGTTTGGGAGACAGCTTGTGTCAGTTAAGGAAAACTAGCAGGATGTTAACCATAGCCACAATGTAGTTCTGCCAAAAAACTAAAGGAGAAACAAGTCTTGGGCCATCTTCTGGTTATACAGAAGGTGAAAACTGTGAGCCTAGAAATTCTTTTCATATTGTTCAAGAAAGGTGGACCTTGAAGTCTCCTTTTAAAATTATTCTTGAAGCACATCAAATACCCAGCACTCCTCCTGTGTTTTTTACTCCTAAGTAAAATATTACAGACCACACTAATTCTGGTTAAAAAATTACTCAAAAACCTCCAACTCTAATTAATTGAGATTTTAGCTACCAGTTGGGCCTCAGTTTTTGGTAACATTTCTTTACTATTTTAAATTCACATTCTTTTTACTTAAATCTCCTTTAGAATAAGATGTGAAAACTTACATTTGAGTATTTGCTAGAAGGCAGAAAACATCAAAATCAAACCTGTTGGGAGCTGATTTCAGGAAAAGGGGAGCAGAATCCATCAACTGCTACAAAATAACAGAATGGCAATTTTCCTTCCCAAGCGTACTGTAAGAGAGACAGAATAAGTCTCTGTGAGCACAGTCAACTGATCAGAAAGGTTGGATATCAACACTTAGCAATTTACCCGACAAGAGTTACAGTGCAATTAGGTGAACTGCCCTGGGTTGTGTTTCCAGGCTACCCAAGCACTCTCTCAGCTAATGCAGTAGCCTTTCTGTCTCCCAGCTGCTTTAAAATGCTGTGACTCACCCCACAACACAGACAGCTGTATCAGGTCTTAAAGAAATCAGCAGTCACCTGTCACAATACCTTTCGTGCAGCACACAATGATTACCAGGTACTCATTCATTAACCCCACGTTGTTTGGAATTCTTACTAATTGCATGCTTGCTGCTTTTCCATTCATGATAGACAGCAATTCTGCTGTCAGGCTTAAGAATAAAATGTCTGAACAGCACCCTTAATTCACTCTATAATTCACATATTCCTCTTGAATGAACACACTGAACCCTTCCACTGACTCTTACTAGATCTGATCTTCCTGGATCTTGCATCTTCCATTGGGAACTGGCTTTTGTTCTAGTCACCAGCCTGTGTCTCAGCCTGTCCTCCAACCCACATGGGCTCGTGAGCCACCCCATGGTGGCCTCTGCTGGCACCATGATCTGGCCTCTGACCCCAGGTACATGTTGCATTGGCAGGGCATGCTGGAGCTGGCAGAATTGCCCCTGCAGAAAGGCTCCGTGGAGCTCCTCAAGCAGAGATGGGAGTCTGCCAATGCTACACGACTGGGCCTGATCTTCCAGCACTCACCAGCCCCACCATCCCTGGTGCCAGATAAGATCGCCCTGGAGAAGATGCCATCAGACAGCAGGAGGGCAGATGTGTTCAAGGAGGAGACCCTAGGTGGATCTCAGCTGATGGAGCACGTCCCTGTCACTGTGGAGGAGCTGCGGAGCCACTTTGAGGCCCTGGGTGGTAGGAAGGTAAGTGCCTGGGTGGGGCAGACACCTGGAGGGAAGGAATGGAGATGTGCCCCAGAGCAGTTTCCCCAGCCTCACACCTCTGCTGTGCCCTGCTGGGAATGGGGAGCACTGGCCACAGCTCCCATGGATGTCCTGTGGGCTGTTTGCATCAGTTTGTTAATAGTGGTTGTCACTATATATTATTATCTATAGCTTTTCTTATTGCATAATTTTATTGGTCTGTTTCATTTTAATGGTTTCTGACTGGTCCTAATTGCCAAGCCATCGGGTAAATTAGTGTGCAATTCTGTTTGGCTTGTGCTTTTTAGAAGAGGGAAAAACCAAGATATTTCACAGAATCACGGAATAGTCTGAGTTGGAAGGGACCTGTACGGATCATCAAGTCCAACTCTTAAGTGAATGGCCTGAGCAGGGATAAAATACACAACTTTGGCATTATTAGCACCATGCTCTGACCAGCTGAGCTCAACTCAGGGTCTCATTTTATGGCCTGAGAGAAACTATTTACACACACTCTAAAACTTTCTAAAGCATTTGCTTCTTATTTGTAAAGCAGTATTGATTCTCTTTCAAAGAGAAGCTTGCTGTCATTTTACCCATTGGCTTTCACTGGCATTAATGTGACAGACCTGGTTAAATTGCAACCTTTATTTGGCATCAGATTTTTGTCTGAGCAACATCTGTGATTTCTCTGAACTATCTGAGGAGAAGCTGGACTTTTTTGAAACTTAAAAAATGCTTAATAGAAGTAAAGGATACTGAAAAGGTTGGTAATCTTGATTAGGGTGACTTCATTCACTATTGTAGCTAGAAAGTCTTTCACCAAGCTTTACCTCTTCTGCATTAAAACTGAAATGTCCCTGCAAGGTTTGGTTGCTGATGGAGTATTTTACACCTTTCACATTTTAATTCCTCACTTTTTGTACACTTCTCAGTTTAAAAAACAAATTAAAAAAAAATCCTCTTTGAATAACTTTTACCCTGCTTCACAATTAAAGACATACTAATACTTGATTTTATAATGTGTTCTGCTGCAGGATAACCCTAGCAGTCCATGCAGTCAAGTCATTTACCCATTTCATTTTAATGCCCAGGGTGGTTTAAACATGGTTTTCTGGTCCAGAAAATACAGTTCAGAATTGCCTGGTGACAATTATATAATTCATACACAAAATTGAGGTAATAAAAGGTATTATAAAGCTTTTTTATGTGAACAGTAAAATAAAAATTCACGTGATTCATGAAAAATCTTTTCATTGGCTTTAAACATACAACACACAAAGTAACAGGAACCAATAAAATAAAGGTTAAAACTTTATGGGATTATTGAGCACTTTAAAGACCATATAAAATAGCCATAGACCGCTTCTAAGTGACATGCTCAAATGCTCTTAAGATGGAGACCTTTCTGGTTGATCTTAGAAATTTTTTTAAAATAGTAAAATAAACTTTTCTTCCTATGAAGCAATACATTCAGTATTGCAAACATGATCAATCTTGTAGGAGCAAACTGGTTCTATTTTTTGTCTTATTGAAACAAAGAGTTCCTTATTGAGTGAGAAAGAATAATTTTTGGACTTTAACAGCACTATTCTCTTGAGAGAATTGAAGATTTTTCTTTAAACAATACTGAAGGTATTTAAAGGTACCTGTTAAGCATTTGATATGTATCTGCCTAATGTTAAAGACTCTGGAGGTTAGAGTTAACAAAGGTGTTTATTAATATTAATGATTGCTAAGTATTTTAGTAGTTAAATATTATACCATGAGATAAAAAACTTACCATAAAAACAAGAGCATTTGTATTAGGATGCCTTCAGAGGGCACATCTTGACTACAGTCCTATCATCAAGTAATGACTGACACAAGAAGATACTTATATCACAATATAATGAAAGGCCATGGAAAGGTTTTAGTGAATTGTTTGCTTAAGATTGAATCTCTTACAGCCATAGTACATTTCCATGGGCAGGAGGAGTGAAGAATGAGATGATGCATTTTCCTTGGATTTTTGTAGTGGTTTCACCCAGAAGCCATAAAGAAGGTTAGAACAAAATTAGAAACAGCAATATGTAAAACTAAGTCAAAGCCATAGAAATCACAGTGGAATCTGAAAAATTTAAGCAAAATGTCAAACAAAATGCCAGTGAACTACATCAGTCACCTTATGCACAAATGAATGTCTTTACTAACTTTATACTCAGGAAAAGACTGCCAGCTCTTGGAACCCTGCTTGGACAATCTCTTGACTAACCAGACTTTCAACACCAGGCTCATTTTATTACATTATTCCATAGGAAAAACACATTTTATTCTGAGGAAAAATGATGATTAAATGTTCTAAAATCTCTCATTCAGGTTGAATTCATTCATTTTCATTGCAGTGCTGTTATCTGTATATGTACAAAATTAATAGAGAAAACCAGGTCAATTAAATCACGCTAAACCATAAAGCCACTTTTAAAGAAATAGATCAGTCATCTGAAGAACACTCTGCTGGTTCAGAAGTGAAAGACATCATTAAAGACAGCTGCAAATGTATTTAGACCTTGCCCAATCCTATTTATTTGAACGAAATTAACACTTCATATTGCAATAAATAACACAAAAAAGAGTAAATAGTCAGGGACCACATTCAGTAATTTTAAAGCTAAATCACTCGGTGAATTCAAGTTACTTTGAATTCACCTGAGTTTATCCCAGTGAAACTTGAATGTACTTCTTTCTTAGGAGTATTAATAAGTCTAGTTTTGGAGCCTTTTAATTTAGGCCTATCCACATCCACATGTACCAAGCCCGTCCACATCTTTTCACTATTTAGACATAAACTGATGTCCCAGTCTGTTAAAACAAAAAGTGTTTTCCCTTTTTCTATGGGAAAAACTGGTTTTTAGGGAATAATAATATATTAAAACATCAATTTACTACTTTGGTGTCTCACTCCCATGAAATAACTAGTTTATTAGCCTGCAAAGGCATGAAAATGCTAAAGCAATTAAGGCCTTTGTTTTCTGTGAAGTGATTATGTATGTTTTTCTTAAAATATGTGAAAAAATCCCAACTGAGAAAGTAATTTCATGCTTACTTCTTAGAGAAACCTATTCAAAGAACTCATTAGAACCATTCATTTAAATAATCTGGTATACGGTCAGCAAATTGTGTCCTTTGCTGAAAACATATGAACTGCTGCCAGATGGCAAATGAAGGCAACTGATGTTTAATGTAAAAGGTTAGACCTTCATTAAAATTGTCTAAACAAGCAACACCTTTTTTTCCCTTAGCACCCCCAGAAACATCTATATTAATTTAGCATACCCATGGAATGTGGAAAAGAATGGAAACTCCATGACAACAGTAGGTCAGTTTTGTACCCTGTTAGCACTTGCATCATTTGTACTTTTGATATGGATGAATGAAAGGGAATGAGTACACAGGATGGCCCCAAAGCTCCCCCTGTTGAAAAGCTTGCTATTAGAGGGAGTGTTGCATGGTCAGCCTTCTGGATTTTGGCTTCATCTCTTCCTTAACCCGTTCTTTTGGCGACACATGCATTCCCCCTTTTGTTTTCATCAACATTTTCTAATGTCATAACACAAGGAAAGACCACATCCTCTCTGGGACTTTAATTGTAGATCATGAAGAACAGCTTTAGGTAAAAATTCTTTTGTTTTTCTTTTTTTCCCCTTAAGAGGAAAACTTTTTCCTGCGCTTTTAGTTTCTAAGTAAACGCATCAGCTCTTTACAGGTAACTTAAAAATCATCTGAAGAAACAATCCTCATCTCACTTTAGTTACTCTTATTTAACTCATCTCTAAATTGGCCTGGCTTTTCACAGTTTGGATGATGTATTAAATTTTTGCCTTTCTAGAAAGTGTACATGTTGTCAGACTTCTCACTGCTATTAACAGTGTTTTACACTTGGAAAAGGAGCTGTTCTGATGGTAAAAATGAAGCCTCCCAAACCTCCTTTGATCACAAAGAGTTTCCCAAACTATTGCAGTATGTTATGCATGTGTGTATATACAGGCACACAGACACACGAAGGCCTTCTCTGATGTATTGCAGTTCCTCCCTGTCCAATGAATTGAATTGAATTGGCAGTGAATCCAGTGAATTGAAATCCAGTGAATTGGCACGGACTCACAGAGTGTATAACACAATCACCTGCAGTTTCAGTTCCTCTGAGCTATTTCCTCCATGTTAGTTGCACCAGTATACTTGTTGGTATAATGTTATGCAAAACTGGATTTGAAACTAGCACAAATGATTCACACTTGGGACATATCAACATTTCAGACCTTCTCCTCCACCACACCTGTTAACTAGTTTCTCTAGAGGTCCCTGCAACTTGCCTAATTATTAAGCAACCATGCTTTGGTCAAACATCTGAATGTGTTCCAAATAAAAAGTGATAATATTTTTCTTTAGCAGATCCTCAAGAACTCTTTTATTCTTCTGTCTTCAATTCAGCTTCACCAGTTTTGTGCTTTATTTGGAGGTGTGGACAGCAGAGGAAACAATCTGTAACAGGATCTTGCCTTACAAGGGTAGAATCGTCCCCTTTTCCTCACAGGGAGAGAAGTTACTGTTTGAGCTACGGCAACGATGAAGGTTGCTAGAAAAAAAAATTAGGACAGATCAGTTGGAAAACTGGAACTTGTGTGTCACCAATTACTTACAAAAAGATACATTTGGTTTTAATCTCATTTACATATAAAGCACAGCTGAACAGGTTGCATTTTTATAAGTAAGAGAATGGGATGGACTATAGTCACATTCCCTCAACCAAACTTTCCAAAGGAAGTCTTCTTTATGACAAGATTTAATAGATACTGTTTTATTGCTTTGAAATGGTCTTATTCTTTATTGCTTATTCATAATCCACAAAGATACATAATGTATCATGTGCTGAGGATGAGGGTGGCTTATTTTTAGGATCACCTGTCCTCAACAAATTGCAGTGATTTCAGGTGTGGGTCTCATTTTTGTCTGATTATTGTCTGTGTTTTCTGCATGACCCTTAAAAAGATTTCTTGTCTGGTTTTTTGGCTGTTGTATTTTTAATTTAAAGAGGCATTTTTCACCTGTTATGATGAGTTGAATCTTACGTGGAGTACAGTCAGATAACAGAAAAAAGTATTTTGACAGTGCATCAAATGCCACTTCCCAGGACGACTGAATTTCCTAGGAAGGCAGTCTAAAAACCATAGTTATTTCTGGAACAGAGAAGTATTTAAATAGGACCATTTAAAACCACAAAGTACATTTTCTCTGGGAGATTAGGTCCAAATTTTTTTATGCTGTTAAACACCATCATGCTTCCACCATTACATGGCAACATGGTAACAATATCCCTACAAACTTGAATATATATACAGCAGATTAACAGGTATTGTAGAAGTCTAGAAAATGAAAGAGTGTATAACACAAAAGACTTTTTACAAATAAAAGGCTTCTGGCAATTTTTGAGATTTTCAGGACTTCTACCCATACCTTTAGGTCTTTCAGTAAAGACCACTGAAGTTAAAGAGCTTTTAATTTTTAATTTTATTTTGTGCTAACTGAAATTCTACAGATGAGTCTGTAATTTTTAAGTAGAGTAAACATATAAGAACCTCATTCACTTCAGGAAAACTGAAAAAAAGAAAAGCATCAGATTGGGTTTTTCTTTCAGTGTGCTAGTACTGTAATATAAATCTCTTTGTAGAATAGAAGGATCTGTATTTGTTTCTACATGAAACATGTAAGAGCACTAAGATGTATAGATATAAATTCAGTGATGTTTCCTTTTGCTCTCCCTCCTTGTTTTTTAGAAGGATTTAAAGGAGCGTAATTTTAAATTTTTTTTTAACTTTTCACAGTGGACTGTAAGCTGTGGTGGTTGAAAGAAGAAACTAGATTTTTCAACTAGTTCATTTTTAAAAACCAGTAATTTCACTCCAAACAGAGAGGAGAGTTGATATTTTTCGTATTTCTTTAGGACCTGATTTAGCAGAAATTACCTTCTGCTAAGTTCAGGACTATAGCAGACTGACTATTCTTCGGCTCAAGTCTCCAGAAGGCAGAGAAAAGCAAAGCTCTGTCTTCATATGCAGATGGTATCTCTAATCTGACTGTGTGTTATTAAATAATCACACCAAGAAGAGGATGGGGAGCTGAGGAATATGACACTTGGGACTTCTTAAGAAAGGCGCGCACACACACACAGAGTCGTGAAATGGTTCTTTAAGGATGTGATCACTTATAAATGATCCAAAACCTGGGTGTTGTAGAAATAATTTTTAACATTTTAAAATCTGCAGGGATCAGTAAAGTTAAAACCTTTTAACTTAGAAACAAGTCACTATGTGCATTGCATTTGGTACAGTTTGATCTTGAGGGTGAAAGACTGAGTTTTCTAGGTCATCAAAAAAAATTGCTTCTTCCCTTTCTGACACATAAGTCAGTAAATACCTCGGTTTTTCCAAGTCTATTTTTGTTGTACGGTTTCCAACCTATTAACCAGCAGCATCAAAGCTTGATAACCTCCATGGGAAACTGACCATAAAGCACTTGGAAAGGCACAGCTCCTTTCCACAGTCAGTGGCCAGAAAATGATGTTTGGAAAAGTATGTTGTATTTATAACACGTTCTTTAACTTCATCTCCACATTTAGTTTAAATTTAGTTTGCAATATTTTATAGACTATACTTCTTATCCTCAATAACTTCTAGAGTATTTGTCCTGTGTGTCAGAAAGAACAAATCTCAAAACATTTTCACTGTCATTCTGTCTGCTCTATTTGGAACAATTTACCAGCCTGTGGTAGCTTAGTCAATTCTTGAAGCATGAAAGAGATGTGGAAAGGTGAGAAGTAAATATGTCATTATTAGCAAGTCTTTGGAAACAGCACTTGTAGGAAAACATAACACTGAGCTGATTAGGAAGGAAATAAGCTTGTGACCTAAAGCCTGAGAAATCAGGCATACAGGTGGTTGTATGCAGGAGAGAGCATACCCATAAATTAAACAAGAGCGAAAGAGACATTGCTTGCAGAGTACAATGTGTAATGTGTCAAATGAACAAGATCAAGGTAATCAAATAATCATCTGCACCAATACTCACAATTACTATTTCAACAGGCTATTAAATATGTAAAATAAAACCTCCAATATGTCTATTGTGTTATCTTTCCTCCTACCTGTACAGGATTTGTGAGAAGAAACTGTTAACAATTCTGTTATTCTCTGACAGTATCTAGTACAAAGAGAAATGGACTCACCGTGTTTCTTAAGTTGTGAGGTTGAAGTGAAGGAGTCCAAACAAGCCATTCTCAGGAACTGCATGCTACTGTTGTGAATCTTTATGAAAGCAGAACAGTTCCTGTGTTTTCAAAGAGAAGTACAGCATAGAAGACTTCCTGTTGTTACATGTCCAAGGCACAGGCAGTACCAGTATATGGGTAGATGTCAATGTTGGCAAGGTACAAATCACCTGCTAAATACATTTTACTACATCAGCTGTCTTAATAGAAGAGATCCTTCAGGAGTCCTTTTCACTATAAAGATCCCACCTGTGTGCTTCTGTTTCTGCTCCTTTAGCTCTGTCTTTTCCCTGTTGGCAGCAATTCTGCTCGCTCTGTTGTCTCTTTCAAAAATGTTCTGTAAAGATGTGATCCTTCCCCAGCTGTTCAGTGCCTGGATTTAAAGCAACACGGCATGTTATCTTAAAGCTTAGCAATTGTGAGGCATTTAGAAAACGAAATAAAAAATTAAAACAAAATACCATTGCCATACTTGAACACTGTTTCTTTTTACCCTTCTGTCATGGTGTGATGGTATGTTTGTTTCAACTGTAACACCTGATTAACAAGTTTGGAATAATAGATGTTACTCCAGATTAGGCAGTCTGTGAACTTTGTATATCCAGGGGTGTTCAAGCGATGCACTGTATTTCTTTAAAGCTGTTTATATGAAGCTCTGTCACAGATATTAAATATCACTGCTGGACTGTGGGTATGAAAATGGTCCATAGTAACACTAAATTTGAGACTCTAATTATACCCACTGACTCAGAAACTCCATCCTTTATAGCTCATCTTGGACTGCCTGCAGCTACATTTCTTACATAATACCCTCTTTATATGCTCATTGTTAATCATCCATTGTTGAATATGTTTCATTTTTTCTTATTGCTCATTTTCAAACATCAGTCCAGTATCTGACCAAATAAAATGCTACTTCCTAAAAAAAGGGAATGCTGATAACCCATCATTTTACTAGCTTTTACAGATAGTAATATTGTGGAGAAAAAAACTAATTTAAAAACATGCAATGAATATTAGATAAAAAAGCCTTTGCTAAAGATAGTTTCTATCTAGAGCCTATACACCTATTCTATTAAAAATAATAATAAAAATAGCAGTGGAGTAAAACTTAATTTAGCTCACTGAGAAAAGGTTTACAAGGAATTATAAGTTCATGAGTACTTAGACCACCAAAACCCCCAGCATGCAATTCTCTGGTGATGTACAGAGCAAACGATGTTGAAGGTGTCCCATATTATTACTGAATAAATGAAAAATGCTGGGCACTGGAACACATATTGCTTTCTGTAATTTTGGAAGCAACGTGAGAGAATGCACCACATAGTTAAATTTTTTAAATTATTGTATGTTTAATGTAAATAAATACATTTAACCCTTGACAATGTGTCAGCTCCTTGGAGCTTGTACTAAGGGAAAGACTGCAGCTAGACTTAAGCCTGTGTGTTTTACTTTTGGCTCTTGACTACAACAGAGGGATCTGCCTCAGTTGCTTGCACAACTAAAGGAAAACACTTTTGTCCACTTCAAAAAGTGGCATTAGTGAAATCTGGGAACCAGCATTACAGAAAATTGTCAAATCTTAGCATCCAGGCAACATTTTGGAAGGAAACAAAGAGGAAGGTTGAGGAAAGAGTGTCTGTGCAGCTAAAATAGAGGGCCTACCAAGAATGGGAAGTACTGATCCTATCATAAGCCACTTGCTTCCCTACTCCGCTTTTGTTTCTGCTTTGTTTTTTGTTTCTGTTTCACACCACAACATACTTCTAATAATTTTCAGCTATTGAAAATAATTACAAAAATCATGAAACAGCAAATGACTGTGGAAAATGACAACAGAAACAATGTAAATGTCTGCAGCAATACTAGACACAAAATGACCATAGTAGAAAACACCACTTTCACAATCACTGTTTTGTTTTGCTGAAAGGCAGAGACACACACCGAGATATTTTAAGAATGTTGAGAGGTCTAAACTGACAGGCCTCTGTATCTAAGTAAATTTCAGCAAGAGTGTGCAAAGAAAAGCAAATATTGTCTGTGAATTTATAAGAAGCAAGCAAAAAGCTGGAACCTGCATATGCTCTCATGAAACCCCAAATAAATAATATTTGTTTGATACTTGTATACATTCAAACAGTAGCACTGATAAAATAAAGATTACTAAATTTCCACTGTATAGGTGAAAACACAGAGGTAAGAAGTTACATCCCTAAATAAGGCTTTTAAGATAAATAAAATAAAGAAAAAAATGATAAACTTAAGTTGACACACAAATTTAGTGTACAGCAGTGATCCTTTTACAACTGCAATGCAAAGAAGGTAATAAGTTTATTGTGAACACTTTAAATAAAACTTTATTGTGGTAAAAAAGAGCAGAATGTTATTAAAAAGTGTTGGTGTGGATTTTATTTAATATTTTGGTAAAAGTTTTTCCAATTACTTTGGAGAATATGCCAGTTATAATATTTGATTCAAACGTTTGGTATATTATCGATAAATTTAAAAAGGCAGGAGGAGATAGAAGAGGAAAGCTACTATGTTTAATTTTTGCTGTGTTTCAAACCTTAATTTGTGCCGCCTTTGTGGAGAGCCTTTTATGCTGCCCTGGGTCATGACTCTGGAAAAAACCCTCTGATAATAATTTTCGTTACCAATCACACTGGTTTAGTAAACAGTTTCTATTACTTGAAACAAGTCTGAAAACTGTAGTCTGTTAATGTTGGTTAGAAAGCTGTGCTGTCTGTACTCTCTCTAGTCTTTTGTTGCTGTTCTTTCTAATATATATCATATTAAACAAAACTGTCTCAGATCCAAACTTCTTATTCTGCATCTTTTTCTGGTAATGTTCTGCCAGTTATTTATACAGACTTCTAGTACACAGGTAGTATAAATTCTCTTTGATTTTTATGTGATTTTATTTAAATTTGCTTTCAAAAGCTGCAGTAAGTTTTACTTCTACCAAGTTGGTTTGGGGTTTTTTTTAATTTTATTTTTTAGTCTTCATAAATTTTATCTTGATTTAGTTTTTTAAAGTTATTGTACCTGGCCTACTTTAAACAATGTTACCAAATCACTGTATTATCATAATACTCTAAAAAAGGCTCATTCAAACTTGTCAAAGTTTTTCAAATTACTTGACTGTGGCCTCAGTTTCTTTATGTGCTTATAAAACACACAAGTATTTTGACCTCCAGAAATGCCAGAAGACATGGAGCACTGCACAGGATTGGTTTAAGACAGGGAAGTTTCTGCACCTACTCTATGTGCTACAGTTGCCTATTCCATCCATTGTCCAGCTTCTGATTTAGCACCAATCTTCATTATCATGCTGTGAGAAGGGTTATAACATTTCAAATCAATATAATACAACTGGCTGCATACAACTGTGTGTGACCTCAGCAAAAACTGAAACATCCCTGCATTACCCAACACTGTTTACAGCACAAATGCAAAACATACCAGCTACTGTCAGCTACATCCCAGCCAAAACCAACACAGACGGCAATTCTGCAAATGGATCTTCTTTCCTCAGGTTGACACAAACTCTTTTCAGGGCCTCTGTTTCATGTACACAACACAGCTCTTTTATACACTTCCTCCAAATGGAAGTAGTCTTATTTTAAAACTGTTTCCAGCTGAAAAAGATACACATCTCTGGATCTGGTCTGGAGATGAAATGAATGAGCTGGTTCCAGGCAGCTACAGGCATTCTTTTTAAAGCCTCCAGAGAAATTCTGTCTTAGTGAAATGGAGCATTGCAGAGCATCAACTGAGAACCAGGGCTTTGTCTCAAAGGTTTCCTTATTGGCTTTGGAGAGTTGATGCAGCAGGTGTTATTGGCACTCCTCTCTAACAGGCACTTGAGGGGGTCTGTCATCAATCTTAATAATGCCATCAGCATTCCAGCAGATGGTAGACATGATTCCATGCACTCCCACTGCACCAGAATGTATTCTCACCATAATTTTAATTATACATGAGAAATGTATCAGAAAGAGGCTTGTCTCATGCTGGTATTTCCAAAGGTTTTTTCCAGACAGGACAAGATTACACTGTTTTATCTTTTAAATTTTTTTTACATTTCACTGTGATTGAGGGATTTACAGATATTATCGACTCGCTCAGCACAAGAATTAACCTCAAGTAATTTCTGTGTACTCTCCAGCAAAGCAGTCTCTTGTTGTGAATTAGAATTTGAGATGCCAACTTTTTGTAGGCAATGTAAATGTTAGTAAATGTTAGGAGTCACTTTGACAAAATGCAAGTTGAATTCCCATCAAAACATCTATTTGAATAGCAACCCTAACTTAAAGTTAAAACTGAAGTAAAATGCATTAACAGATCAAGATTTTATGTAACTTTAAAGAAACAGATTTGATTTGTAAACACTTATCCTACTGCTCCACTCATTTCCTACCTCCTCATAAATTTATGGATTTATTATTTTCCTTTCAACTTACAGTTTTATCTTTTCTCTTTGGGCCTACTTCTTCTACCCCTCTCTCCTTTCTTACACACGCATTCTTTTAGTAGAGACCACATATAAAATGACATTAGGTGGTAGACAGCTCTCCTTTAGGTAGCACATGTAATGAATGCAGTTAACACACACAGGATGAGGATGAGTGCATCTTTTGAATACATTTAAAGATGTCCCTTAAGAAAGATTGAATACTTTGAACATTTAAAGTAGATTTTACAATCTACTTTCGATGCTGAATGCAAATTCTTCTTGCAATCCAAGGTAGTTCTACGTATGCAGAAAAGGTAGTAGTAATTTAGTAGTTTTCCTCTATTTAAAACTTCATGCGTTCTGGCTTACTGACTTTTAGATTAGTGCAGGACTGGATAGCAAGTGGAAAATTCACTATCTAAATGAAGCATAGCCACTCAGTAGGCCACTGAAATTGGAATCTTTACTGTTGGCATCTCTAACTGTAATGATTGCACATTCCTTGAAATTTGGCACTCCAGTGCTTTATTCTTTTCATCGTGTCTAGAGTATGACATCAGAACATAAAAATAGCTTCTTGTGTCACCTTTTTCTGAGAAGTACATGCAAAAATAGAATATAATATCAGAGCCAATACATAAAACTGAAGTAATTACATGATAGGAAGTTACTTGAGTGTGGACAGACTTCAACAAATTATGTCTAACAAAAAAGAAATTGTATAAATGCTGTTAACAGGGTGCTCAACAGAACAGTTTAAATCCCAGTTAAATGCCTGATCCCACCAAGACCACAGATACAGTTACTAAAGCTTGATATGAACTGAATGCTGCATTAATCAGAAAGAAAAAAAATCTTTTGCTTTTCATTTGGCAAGTTGTGCAAGAGTTGCATGTATTAGCCTCTAATTAAGCACCTCTCGGCACTACCTCAGTGCCTTTTCAAATGTTAATTCTATCCTTATTAAGAAGATGTCTTTGACATTCACAGTCATTAGGTTATCTGGGTAGATACCCCAATAGAAACGAATGCAAATCAAATTTATCCTGATTAAATTGAGTTCATGGTAATCATATACACTTTTCAATAACTTTTTCACAGTAGGAAATACCATTTCCTGAGAATAAATCTGAGCTCTAGCACTGCAGCTGGAGGCATCGTGCAAGAAAATCATAGCTCCAAAGCCCCTACTAAGACAGGGATGCTCTTTGCAAAATGCAGTTAAAGCAGCTTGAGACTGAAAGCGCCTTCTGCCATCGTAGCCCACATCTTAGAAGTCTCTCCGTAAGAGAATTTACATGAAAATCTCTTCAGTAGGGCCAATATTCCTGTAACTGATATTAAAAATTGTCCAAAAAGATACATTATTTTTTTCTAAATTCCTATTAAAATTCATGTCCAAAATACTAAGTTATTTAAATTTTATAGGTAATGGAATTGCTACCACAGAGATGTAAATTTGAAAAGAACATCATAGAAACATGCTACAAGTTAAAAAAAATCATAGAGTTAAGAAAAATGCAAATCAAATTTATATTGGTCCTTAGTTCGCAAGAATGAGAGTAAGAAACAGTAAATTCTGAAGTTTTTAGCTGTTACTGGTATCTACAGAAAAAAAAGGTAATGGAAATGACCAAAAAAATTCCAAACAAACAAACAAACAAACAAAACCCAAAACCCCCCCCAAAAAATCCAAAAACCACAACGTAGATGAGTTTGTTCTCAATGATGCCAGTGGTAATTGGAAACACAGTAAATTTTGAATTTTCTATTCTGTTCTAATACTGTAGAAGTTAGAACATCATTAAAGTGATTCTCTGGCGTTCACTTGGGAGAGCACACACAGTGCTGGGGCAATATGATCCTGAGGCTGTTCTCATTTCTGCCAGCTCCTGGCTGGCCGCAGCACCTGGAGGAGACAAACGTGATCTAACAACACACACAGGTGCATTTTCTTCCAATTTCTTCTCTCCCTCCCTATCCTGCATTTCTCCCTTACAGAGCCATTTCTGCATCATGGATTGTCCATACCAGATTTCAGACATAACAGTCAGCTCTTGACCTGTTTTAAACCAAAGTATCATAATTAACACTAGGCTGTAATTGTAACTCATAACCAAGTCTGGAAAAGGGTACTACATTAATAGCATTTTTAAGCCATAGCCCTTCCCACACAAAATACCCTATTCCTTTCAGCCACGTGCTGTCTCCTGACACCTTTGGCACACAACCATCTCATTCCTCTCAGCACACCCACATTCTGGCCAAGCTCTCTCTCCTACCTGAGCTGCAACTGGCCACCACTACTGCTGTGTATTGTAACCCAGCATTGTAACCCAGGCTGGTCACAGAGCTTGTCTCACTGCCACTGTGCCACTGTGGCACTTCTGACTGGGGTGTACAACCTGAGGGTATCGACAGACTAGTGAGGAAGGAGCATGGAAGTGTCATGGAGCACAAGGACAGCTACTTTCTTCACTCCAGAAATATTTATCTTGCTAGTAGCCTCCAAAAATACTTCCCATAATCATAATAGCCAAGGAAAATATGCTTCTAACTGTAAAAGCAATTCAAGACTAATTAGAATTAGTTTAAAGCCAATTATATCCTGTAAAACTGATAAATAAAAGGCAACAAACCCCACAGTATTGGCTAAGATACCCTGGACCATTTAGGTAAATTTATTTAGGTTTTCCAGTGTGTTGGTTGTACCTCCTGGCCTATCTGCTAAAACTACCCACCATATCCAAGACCACCCTAAAGTTCAATTCAGGAACAGCTGTGGTTGTTGGGAGGAACAGACGGGGAAGAGGGGATGGACTGATACAAGAAGATAACAGATGATTGGTGATAACTTAGGCATTTTTTCCAAAAAGTGGGGTTTACAATACTTATGGTACTAAAACACCTTTAGCCTCTACGGTCTAACCATTTTTTTCAATGCTGACACATCATGCAAAAACTTCCTGTTGCTGTCAAGCAAGAGCTACTGTAAGTCACAGAAGTAGACAAAATGTTAAAAAATGATGAACTTCCACAAGGCAGAACCTATTGTACATGTACTGGAAGGAATACTCTTGCAATGAATGACTACTGGTCAGGATATGAAATACAACCCATATTTAAGATAAAAATTAGCAGCAGCTCTGAGAAAAGCATAAATTTATTAAAGACAGGTGAAGCACAGTTGTCCTTGATTGCCAATGATGCACTCATTTTAAAAGAATATTTCCATTGCTTGTTCATTGTTAGTTTCACAAAATCCGAGGTGAACATATAAACATTTTACTGTAAAAATCGCTTTTACGATTTATTCTACGTTATTTTCTTTGTAAGACTTCTATTTGAGCATTCACTAATTTGCATTGCATTATTTTTTTCAGCAGTTACTGGAAAACACTCTTCAATATTGGATAATCAATTCAGGGGTCAAATTATTCTGCTTCTTACACAAACCATGCATAATGTCCAAGTCTAAAAGCAGTTTGAAGTTACTTCAGTGAGATTGCATACAAGGGTAGCATTAAATTTGTATACAATAATAAAGCTGTCCGCAAACAATAAAAAGGAAGTAGTCTAATGAAGCCAGCACATTTTGAAAACTTATGACATTTATCTAACTAAGGGCTCTAGCAGATAAGTTCTGCAAAATCTTCCTGGAGAGATTTATGCAGTCACCAGACCAACCACCGAGTCACTTTTTTTTTTGATACCATGCTTCTTTTTCAGGGATGACAGAAATGGACATGCAGTGAACCTTTCAAGTTACTCCCTTCCAAAAAAAAGTCTAATTTTGCTACTGTGGCAGTAGCACTGTATTGATAACCTAAATTCAGCTGATAAGTCACAGCAGAATTGAAAATCAAATTTCTGAAATACAAGTGCCCATGTACACGTGGTTTCCAAGACATCATTTTTTGTTCTTGCATATTATTACATAATGATAAATGAAGTTAATAAAATTCCCTCTGACAACATTTCTATGCACAAAAGGTGTTTAAAAGAGCAAATGGTGTCTTTTATAAAGATCCTTACCACCATCAGCACTCTCCTCTTGTCAAAGAAACCGCATTCAAGAAATGGCAAAGAAAACTTCTAAGCATCACAGTCTGTCGAACAATAAACTGGGCAGTACCACGTGAATCTGCAGTGCTACAGAAATTAACCTTATGGCATTCTTGAGAACATCTCCCCCAAAATAGCACCCCCTTTTAATCCTCTGGCTCTCTGTACACTCCCTTTGCCCCAAAACCGACGTCTCTTTCCTACCAATAATTTGTAACACATATTCTCTTCTTGATGTCTCGTAACAGGAAACAGAAAGTGAGAGAAATTCACTTTCATCACCGTTGAAGAGTCAGCCTGGGAACCATTCTGCCATTTCTCTGGAGGAGTCTAGCGTGAAAAGAGGGAGAGCAATCTTTGAAAAGATGTCATCAGTAAACGGCCATAGCAACAGCTCTGAAGGTTAGCATTACCACATTGACTTGATACCTTGCTTTATGGCAGTGGTCTCCGAACATTTTTGATGGCCATCTCTACTATTAAAATACTTATGAGTGCGCCCTCTCAATGTTCGTATATTTACTTACAAACCATGTACCTGTACTACTCTACTAATACAACCTTAGGCAACATACAACAAAAGCAAGATGGATGAAAAAAGAAATACTTTAAAAGTGTTTATTCACAAAAAAAAATTAGATCCTGCACCCCAAAGGACTGTCTTGCACAGCCCCTGGGGTGCACACATTCCACTTTGGAGACCACCGCTTGATGATATCAAAGGGTGGCTCTATCTGTGTTTTGTTTTAACAGAGAAAGAATATGCATGATCAAATTTTCTGACTGAAAACCACTTATTGACTTCCAAATGTCTAGGACTTGACCTTATGTAAAACAAAAGATTACCCAAATAAATAGCATTAAAAGACTTGTCCAGTCTGCCAATAAAATTAATAAGCCTTCTACATCGTATCAAACAATTATTGATTCCACTCTCTTTTTTTAATCAGCAAATGTTTAGACTGCATGTTTATCTACTTCAGACTGTAGAATTTAAAAGGGAAAGGGAAATTTCAATGTGCAAGACCTTTTCTAGTCAATGCTGTTAAGTTCATTAAGCTCATTGCTCAAACTACAGCCCTGCTCTTTCATCAAGTTTAACTTTCAGCCACTGGTTACCTTTTTTCCTTTTTTACCTACGAAATTACAGACCTTTAATACCTGCTCATTTCTTCTTGGAAGGATAATTATACATTATGACCATATCACCTCATAGCCACCTATTCCTTTAACTAGATACAGCTACAGTTCTCTCTGTGGCAGTATTTTTTGTGCCTCTCCTCTGCATCTTCCCAAGTTTTTCAGGTATCTTTGGTTTCAAGGACTATTTTGGGGGTGCTTTTCCCTTCTCCTCTTAGAGTCTTCCAGTACAAAGCCTTTCTTTTTCTTCTCTAACAAGAAAACAATCCTCCATTCCACATCCACTTTGCCTCTGAGTCTAAATATGGCACGGCATATTTCAGAAGCATTTTTTGATCCACCAGGAATAAGAATATGATTTATGCAAAAATGCACAGTCAACAATTCATACTCTCATAAATGAAGCTTTTTCCAAAAATGTGACAGACCCATAGGGGATAATGTTTTTCTATGTTCCTGTGAGAACCATAATATCCCACTTCGCATTCAGATAGTCTTACAAGAACTAAATTCCCTATAGACTCATTTTAGTTTCAAACCACTGGTGAAAATCCTTAAACTTCTAATAGCTGAAGTCAGGCACTGAAATCTGCAACTCTGCACTTGAATAAATACTCAGGTCCTGAAAAAAAAATAGGATAATGCTGATCCATAGATTATTTCTGCCATCACCATGAGATTTGAGTTTTCTATAACCAATAACAATATATGTCAGCTTGCTTCAATTTTTCAGCAAGAACAATACCCTCAAACCACTGAAGTGCTATGGAAGTTTTTCCTAAATGTCCCAGTTATGCCAAAACCTTGTTTTCCTAGAAGAGGTATTGAGCAACATTTACTGCAAGCTCTGTGACTGAGTACCAACAACTTTCGTAGTCTCCAATAAAAACAATCAAGGCAATGTTCATTTTGCTGTTCTACCCACCATGAAAACCTGGAGAAGCCCATACTGGATAGCTAATGTAGGCATACTGTTGGAAAAAAAAATGGCAGAAAGCCGGAATTCTCAAGTTCTATTATGCACAGAAGATTTGTCAAGCTTTGTTTACTTTATAGAATTAATGTAACTCACAACTAATAAAAGAATTTAATTCTCTGAAATAGATACTACTGTACAAGTCCCATATGATAAAGGCAAACAGATTTTGTTGGCATACCTCAGCTTGATAAAGATAAGGCTTTTCTTACCAACTAGCTCATTTCAAAACATACATTTATCTCTGAAAGAATCAGAATATATCAGAATATATTATACCTTCAGGTTTTCTTGAATGAGCAAAGCTTAGAGCAAAAGGAGCAAAGGTTTAGATCATATAATCTCTCACACCACTACAAAGAGTTTCACATTATGTTATAAACCAACTAACTTCTTAAGACACAAAACTTTCCATTTAAAGCTTTTAAAGCTAACAAGAAAATAGCTTCTATTACCTTCACTCCCCAGGTGGTTAATAATATGTATCTATTAAAATGTTTTTTAAAACAGTCCATTAAATTCATTGGCCCCATATCAGCAAGGAATTAAATCACGTCGAACTTTATGCACATGAGTATTCCCATGGCACTTAATGAAACCATTCACATGATTGTGACCATGTAGAATCCAAAAATCCCTTGCTGAACCAGAGCAATACCAAGAAAGTTTTTAAACTCCTAAACATTTTCGAGAACTAAAGCAATGGCTTATAAATTTCATTCTGGTACTAGTCTGTTACATAATTCAATCTACATTTAAAAACAAAATGACACTTTTTAGCTGTGGTGGACAATTCTTCTGTGTTGCCAAAGTGTACTTTCAATTTTTCCATGGTTTTGGTTAGCTTTGGTTTAATGTACAGACTTCTTATTTGAAAAACAGCAGTTTTCTCTCTCTTCTGATTTCTACTCTCCTTGAAAATCTTTTTCGTTTACTTCCAGCTGACTTTCACTGACTCTTTAACTGCAGCTATTATTATTTCTTGAACCGTACAATTCTTTTGTCTATTATGGTAACATGAAATATGCAAAATTACTGCATGGGATAAGCATAATAAAAAAGAAAATTATCCTTTTGTAAATTATGAGTAGGGTCAGCTAAAAATACAAAGAACTGAGTATATTTACACTGAGATCACTCTTCTATGCTTGTCTGCATCTGATTTTTACTGGAGATTAGAATTACTTGTTATATTTTCTTGCTATATCTGAACCTTGAACACCTATGCCAGCTCAACAGTTTTACAGGGAACAGGCAGAAAGGCCAGGTGTGCCTTGGAAATCTCCTGTTTGGTGGGATATGCCTTCCCCAGCACTGTCTTCTGTGCCAGATGAGCAGACAGTTGTTAAAAAGTTTCATTGACTTAAATTTTTCTCTACTCTATAAGCTCTAAATTGAAAGTAAGATACACTTGCCAAAAAATCGATTATACTTCTTTCTACTACTGCTTTCTTTCAAGATTTAAAAAAAATGTAGCTATTTTCCTCTTAGAAAATACAATGTCTCTTTGTACTTACAGGGGAGTCTCGCAAACTTGTAAGAGGACTGCCTAAAGAGAGCACTCCCAGGGCTGATAATGCACTGCTGGATTTCCAGGAGACTGTCTCCTTTAAAGAAAGAATGGCTATGTACAAGGCTGCTGTGTCCTTTGCTCATGTAAGATATCAATGCTTTCTTACCTTCCTAGATCTCTCTCTGCTTTGCATAGTGGCATATCCTGCATTCTTTATTTATCCAAGCTGACGGATGGACCATTATGGGGATCAAAATTTGACACCTAAATTAACAAACCTACTTAGCAAATGTACTGATGCAACAGTCTCTGTCTCCGCTGAAAGAGATTTTTCATGCTATCAAACTTTGGTCACCCGGACAATTCCTTTTAACTTATTGGAAGGACCGGGTTTTTTCTTCCACAGTTGCATCAGCTGCATTTATTAGGGCCATAGGCTTGTGACAGATTAACCCAGCAGCTTCTGCATTACTAAAAACATTATTAAAAAAAAAAATCATATTCAAAAGCAAATTAAGTTTAGACCTCTTGCTGTTCAAACTAAAGAATTTGAAATTGATGCATTTTAAAATAGTAGCCCTATGAGACAAGGTGTATGAAAAAGTATTGTTTTGTAATAAAATTATTAAAAATCAGCATTATACAAGAGGGTATTTAGGAAAAAAACTTCTTAATTTTGTTTTACATCTCTCTCTACACATCTATCAATAGGGATTAAGTATTTTACAGCAAAGTTTAAAATATTGATACCAATGTATCAATAATGTATTTGGTTAACAGAATTTATAAACTAGTAAAATAGACTGCTTCATCACACACTGAATTATCAGCCAGGAATATCTGAAAACTGTCTCTTCAGAGCTCAGCCAGAAAAATCTTCCGCAGTTCTGCAGAAATACTAAGGGTTAAAAAGTGTGGTTTTACCATATCTTAAAATCCTACCTAGAAGTTGCAGCTCAGATCCCTTGTACAAGGAAACAAAAGGTATCATGATGGCTTGCTCTAATGTCACAATGACAATTTGAGCACATGGAAAGAACACCTTTTTCTCTCTGTAAACTAGGCCAGAGTAATTTCTGTAAATCAGAGACCATATCTGGCAAAAGAAGGACTACAATTCCGCTCTCACCAGCCATCATCTTCATCCATATGCAAGTACAGCTGTAGAAGGATCCCCAGTCTTACCTGCACTTTAGTCTTGGGAAAAATGGTCTGCATCACCTGAAGAGACCTTCTGGGTGCCTGGATAGTCCAGAAACCACATACTGAAAATAGCCACCAGAGTCCAGGTGTTTTCTAGCCATCAAATTTCTGCCTGCTGACTTCCTTATTTCCCAACTGCTTGGTGTGTATTTGGAGGAGATTCCTGCATTTCACATGACTGAGAAGGCCCCAATTCACTAGCCCAGAAATCGGAAACTTTGCTGAAGTTAGGAATCTCTCACAAAGAAAAGAACTGCATGAAGCCTGACCCAACCTAATTGTGTTGAACACATAGGAACTATTTCATTTACACTTAGAAAGTTCTCACAATTTCTCGCTGAAATGGATGGTTGACTGAAAAAGGAACTTTATATTTGGTTCCATTAAAAGGAATTAATACATTTCATTAGAGGACTCATAACTGCATTTACCTGCTCAAAATATCTCCAAATGGCTGTTAACGTGTGCCTGAAATGTTCATTCACTAAAATAATTACTTTCCACATTCACATATCCATGTACAGATATAACCATGCCACCTTCATCACAGGGAAAAAAAAAAACCCTGGTTTTTTATGATCTGCTTACTTAGTCATAAATAAACAGTAAATCTAACCTTACTTAGTAGCTTCATTAGAAAGGTATTTCTAATTTTCGGGTGGGCTTTTTTCTGCATAGTGATTAATAAATTGAAATGCTGAAAGCTTTGTCCAATACCATCTAAAAAGTAACATACAAGGGATGGAACCAGAACAGGAAGCCTGAGGGTAAGTGCCCTCTTGTGATCTTCATTACTGTTGTTGGTGAAGACAGGTCATCTCATAAAGGCCTGCTTGAAGCTCTCCGTGTTTTTCAACAATACGTGTTGGAAACACAGAGAGGATGGGGTGGCAACTCTGAATGCCACAGAATTCAGAACAGACAAGAAGAAGAGGGAACAGCAGAAGGATTGTTCTGGAAAGTGGTTGTTACTGCAAATCAAGCAGATGGGACATTTCTTTTGGTGCTCACTATTCAGGCCAAGCATATCTTTAAATTGTCTATATCATAAAGTATGGCTTTTTTGCAGTGGTTTATGAACTTGCCAAAAACAGTATTTATGACTGAGTCATTCCTGCATACTGTAGTTAACTAATTAAAAAAAAAATTAGCTCATATAAGTATGTTTTTAGTGCAAACAGAAAACAACTGGTCTTATTTTATCACTCTAGAGTTCACAGAAAACCAAGTTCTGTACCGTGCCTGGTGGCCTAGCAGCAGTGAGGAAACAATTTGAGAAAGTGCAAAGGATGTCTCCAAAAAAGACCTTTGTTCAGTACCAGCACCAGCATAGACCTTTACAGGTAACAACAGCATTTTAATACTAATAAATTAGGTCCACCCTGCTAGAAAACTTGAGGAAAAAATATGATTTCTTGCTTTACTGAAGAGTTTTCATTATGACTGAGACAACATTTCTCTAATGTTCATACTCACTGAATTTTATGTTTGAGATGTACCACGGGATTCATGTATTTTTTATGCAGATGAACGCTCAATTATAGACTAGACTCAAGTAGACTTAGATTGACTAAAGCAGAATATTACTATAGCAGTATTTTATACTGAACCCTGCCTATAAGACTGAGATTTATACATTATCATGTGTCATGGTGATATTTTGCATTTATTGCACTCGACTTTAAGTCATTCTCTTTCAAAAGGAGTTTCCTGCTTCCAATGAATTAAATCTAATAAATTCCCCTAAACAGATCAAAAATTGCACAAAAGAATGCAGACATTACATAAAAGTAGAACAAAGCAGCAGCTAAGTGTTACTTCAGATAAAAGACCTTTACATTTCATTGCTTTATTAGCATGTACCATGAAAAACTGTAGGACATAACAATTTTGGACTATGTGAAATCCCCTACAATAAAACACTGTACAATCTGTCCTGTGAAAAACAGTAAATTTCTTTACCATCCTGCACTTCTTGGATGTATTTTTAAGCAATATTGTTCTCCCAGCTTTGTAGAAAAAGTCGCATTAACATTTTGCCATAGGTTTATTTTAATATTAAATAAGTATCATCATATCTACCATTCATCTCTCACTTCTTACACATTAATACCTATATCAACAATTTGCTCAGACAACAAGCAAAACTTCAGTTTGTAGAGGAGAAGACACAGTTTGCTGCAGGGGTATTAATGCATCTTTAACTATGCAGAAAAATCCCATAGTGGGACATACTCACACTGATGCATAATCTGTGGTAATAGGAAGAGTTATGTACGTACTTTTCTGATGACGTGGCCCACTCTACCTGCCAGTTTTATAGATGAAGAAATGCAGAACTCTGTACAGAAATCATGTGACTTTTCTCTTACACAGAACCCAGTAATTTCATTTCTGTGATGTGTAGATGCATTTTCCCCGGACACTGAACTCTCCACAAAGCCACTATAATGGTTCCATTTTGTCAGTCAAGATGTGACCTCAAAGCATACTTATCCATGTATCTTTCCTCTGTGGCTAGTTGAGGAGGCTCTCTCAAATCATCAGCAGAAATAGCCACATTCACTGAAAAATGAAATCACTCAGACCATATGGAACCATCTTTAAATTTACATTAAATAACTTACTGCAAGACCATAAAATCCCATTTCTATGTAACATAACTGCACTTTCATGGAAAATGGGATTATACCCTTAAGTAGTTGAAAGATTATTCAAGGTCACTGAATCCATCCTGGGACAAAACAGAGAAAACACATAGTTTGAAGACAGATCTCCAGATCCGGATAAATTCAAACTATTAATCCAAGATACAAAAAGTTGAAGCAATTAAATTTTTTAAACATTAATCTAAATAGCTGAAGATTTTACTACATATTTAATTATTGTATAAGGAGTTCATGACTTTTCATTCAAAATACTGTCATCAAATATGCAAATAATAACTAATCATCTTCCTGTTTTTCTCAGGCAGCAGCCATCACCTATAGCCCTCTACGTTGTAACAGAGATGGGTTCCTTGTAATAGTTGCCATAATATCAGTAGCATGCACTAAACCCATGGCCAGAACGGCGAGCAGCGATGAACACTGATCACAGACTTGCCCTGTGCTCATAAACTCAGCCAGAGTCTGATTAGAGACCTGGTCTGTAATCTGACCACTGGCACCATGAGCACCTTCTAGCATCAGCCACCAAGCTGAGAAGAGGCCACCAGCTTTGGTGTTACACCTGTGCAGATGCCAGCCTGGAGTGCTTTGCTAGCCCAGCTCAGCCACCTGAGTGCTCAGGCAAAGCCTCGGTGCCCAGTGTCAGACACAAGCCATTGCTGGCAGGTGAGCTGAACCTCCTACATAGCAAAGAGGAGTTAAATACAGTGAAAACATCTGATATTCACTCAACCACATAGTACAGTGTGTCAGAACTGACATGGGAAGCTAAATACTCCTTCACTGAGGGTCACTCCAGAGGAATTTCTAAGATGGCTACTGTAGCAGTTGCCAATTCTCTAGCAATTGCAGACAGTAAGATTGAATAATGGGACAATGTCAGTGAATGGTGAAAACCTTACTTTTTTATGAAAAGCTTTCATATAGTGCCCAAGACACCCTAAGTACATACATACAAATAAGCAAGGCTGACAAACCATAGAGATGAAGTGCAGATAAGTGAAGCTCTTATAAGAAATTTCTGCAAGACTCTCACAGTGCTGATGCACAGTGAGACTGTGCTAAGAACATAAATAAGGAAAAAAGCATTGCTTTGAGGAAGAAATTCAGATCCATGCCAAATAGCAACTTAAATGACTAAATAGTCAGTCAGTCTATTGCCACTGACTTTGTAACTGAAGATTTAGGCTCACAATTTACTTCCACTCCTGCTTGCAAGATTGTACATACTGTTCATTTAAAACAGAAAGTTCTAAATCCACCAAGACATAAACAATATTACACTAGCCAATTTCTGAGAGATTATATGTTGACCATAATGTACAGTTCAGCTAAACAGTTTAGTTGCATCAGTTGTGAGACAGTAAAAGTCTTTCTTGTGCTTGGATGAACCTCTGAGCCATTTGATTCCCTTGAAATACATACTTACATATACAGAGAACTGTACACGTGCTTTATGCATATATAAGTATAATGTAGTGTACATATTCTGAGCTGAAAAACAACTCTGTTTTTGAAAGGGAAAGTATGATTTGTCTGTTATTAGAACAGAAGCAAACGATAAAAATATCAACACCAAAAAGCAAACCTTGGTCTAAATTACACAGAATAATTACTGATAATTCAAGTCTTGGCACATGTTTCAATAAGAATTCTATCGAAATTATTGCAGTATAGAAGCACTTAAGCTGTGGCATGGGCCACTAACATAAAATGTGTGTAGCAACTACAGTTCTCTTCAGTAACAGAATCTGAATGCCTACATAAAAAACACTTCTCTAACAAAATGTATACAGACTTATTCTCAGACTTACATGTTTATTTTTAAATAGTATTGTTTTAGGTAAGAATGACTTATTACTCAGTGACACAGCAGCACACTACAGTCCTCTGTGTTAAACACCATACAGATATGCACAGGAAGGCCAGCAGCCCACACAAAGGGTGATGGGAAACAAATGTGAGAGACTGGAGGATAAAGAAGTCTGAAAGAAAATTTTACAATTGTAAGAAACCATTCATGAGCGAGCAGCACACCAACAATCATCCAGCTGACTGTTTTCTGAAGCTTACTCATGACATGCCATAAACAAAAAGTAATTGACCAATTTTATAGAATATACTACAAAGTCCATGGGATCTACAAAACATGCCACAAACCATAATGGGGTAAAATAAATTAGTCCTGCCTACAGTAATCCTATACCCAACTAGCAGTTCTAGAGGAGGGATGAAACCACAGGTCTTCTAACTCTCCACTTGTTCGGAGTAATAAACAAGCAGCATTTAACATCCTGTTACTGGAATTTCAATTAACCATTTTGACTGACACACAGAATGAGAGATCCTCCATGTCCCTCTTCCTCCCAGCATGCCCAGAGCAAGGCTGTGTAATTATATCATCAAAATCCGGCTCATGATGTTCGGGCTGCATTTTAGACGGCCATAGCTATAGCATTAAATGATTATGATCTTATGCAATATGGCAAGTACTTCATAAGCAGTACCAAAGTTACAGCAATAAAGCAGCAGTGACATTCAGATTAGATTTGCTTCCTGACTACACTAAGTCTAATTATATTTCTTTTTAATACCCCACACCATTCAAAGGACACATAATGACTATTCTGAACATATTTAATGTCTCATGAATGAGCTTTTCCGGTAATGAGAACCTGAATTACATATCTAAAACATGCACATTAGAACAGAAAAGCATATCTTAAATGAAAAAAAACCATATATATGCATAAATGTATTAAAAAGCATATCCATACAGAATGAAAAGGCGTATTAGACATACACCTACATAGTTATTAAACAGAGAACAGATGGAAAAATTTGCACTTCATTCTTTTTGAACCGCCTGCTTTCAACCTGGTGTGTGGTTAGCTCTACATCTGCTCATACGTTGTACAGCTCCCTCACAACTGTTACGCACACAGAACCTGCAAGTGTAAACCAGGACATCCTGTAAAAGCAGGACATGCTGTGACCTGCTCTCCTCAAGGCTCGATGCTCTCTGACAGTTCAGATAGGACTGATTTTGATACTGGTAATGCACTAAATCATTTACTGGGTCAGCAATAAGGAAATTTATTCTACCTTTTGTTCGTACAACTTAAATTCATCTTATAGCTGAAACAGGATTTGGCAGCGCAGAGGTGGAAAGGAATTCCTAAAGCCCAGGGAGGGGATGCTCATTGTTTCTCTGCCATAGATCTAAGAACCCTTGCTGCCTACTGCATGGCAGAAATTACAGGCCAGGCAGTACATGACCCCTATATTGATTCAGCAGAAATATTAACGGAGATGCAAGCAGTGTAAGCATTCCTTAGCTTGAAGGTGGAACAAATCCCATATCTATATTCTTTTTCATGGCATGACTAAGAGAAAGAACTAATTTCTTGCCCCATATTTAGCTGAATTTCATGTAGTAGCCAGGACCTGAGGTGCAAGAAGCTCTATGTTGCACTAGATGTACAGCAGCGATCTCAGAAACACGGTACTGCCTCCATTCACATTCAAGTTACATTGATCACTTGGGAAGCTCTTGCTGGAGGGACTGGAAGCTCCTTTCATTTGAAAGCTTATTATCAGTAGAAACTAATAGACAAGCTTCCTTCTAATAAAGGAAGAAGAAAATATAATTTGACATGAGAGAAATTATTTGTTAGATGGCTCGGTGTGCATGGGAGAGGAAGCACAGGACTGCTACCTTAATAATATCAACCCTTCAGATTTATTTCTTCTAATCACTAAGTCTCAAAGTACCCCATGGACATAGGTAATATGATGTAACACAGGTTCTGTGGCAGGCTTCAAATAAGAAAACAAATCACTGTCAGGATCTGAAGCCAAACCAAACACAGATAGACTCAGAAATCAGTTTACACAGACATCTCAGACCGTGCTTTAAATTCCTGAAGATACACTCTACTTATTACACTGCAGATGCCAGCCTTGTAGTTACAGTGCTACCCTGTGTATTTTATACGATCTTTTGGTTACTCTACGGGTCATATTTTTCACAATTGCAATGATTTTTGCATTGGAATCACAATTCAGCAGGATTTTTGCATTGGAAGAACCTTATAAAGCATACGCAGGGAGTCATCACCTCATACAGACATATTATTAAACTTCCTTCTAAAAAGTCGCATTAGCATCATGCCCTCTGACAGGCAACAAGTTGGAAGCACAGCACAAAAAGCCAGAACAAGTCCTCCTTGTCACCACTGCCCCATCCCAGTCCAATTATGTGTTGTATTTATTCATGCAGCGTGCCATATGTGCTGGCCAGCGTCTTGCTGCAGTAACAAGGACTTGACATCTTCCGCGTTATAAAAAAGCCTGTTCCAATGTTGATAGCAACAAATATCAAAGATAATAACAATGGCACTCTGCTGTGAAATGGCTGCTCTAGTTACACCATTTACATTAGAATTAATTTCTGACAGCCCTTCATGAAGAAAAAAAAATCTGATTTACGATTAGCTGTTAATGGGAATTATTTTGGTTTGTCTCAAGGAAACACCAAGGAGCAGGCACCACACAGTATCAAGCAGCACCAGGGAAACTGAGTGCAATGAAATGACCTCCAAAGAAAGTCAAACGGAAGCCTCTCAAACACAAGAGGTAACTATATCATTTAATAATCATCTAATTGGACAATTACACTGATGCTGATACATACCTGCTTTGCTTCTTCCTCCTTTACCTCTTGGTACAGCAAGATCTGGATGTACTGCTGAGAGCTTATCTCATTACTCCGTGCATAATAATTTTTAAAGGCGTTTTACTAAGTGTTTTTAATATACTATTGTTTTATCATGATAACTTTTAGATTTACATTCTTATTTTTCATCGATGTAACATTTTAAATATGGTTTCGGAAGTACAGAAAATTCTTCTGCATTGCACTAAATCATGACTAAAGCAAAGGTTTTGTGCACAGGTTTCTCCTCACGAGCAAGTTACTCATGAAATAAAAATGGCTTCTACATTCACTCAGCATGACACAGGTAAGAAGTGGCATGAGAATAAAGGCTCACAAATGAGCAACGGCAAATGTCTTTACTCCCACAAACGCACTGTTCTATGAAAACACATCGCTCCGAACTCTCAGCAAAGCACATTCCTTAACTTCAAGGGGACTTAAGAAATTAGTTTAGAATTCAGTATGAAGAGATTATTTTTGCATAAGGATGTGGTTTTAAACATGGTCTCAGTTGCTTGAAAGAACTGGGGACTAGATGACTTGTCTGAAAAAGTAGGCAAACACTAGTCCATGTATGTACAAAGCTGTGGGTGGGTCAGGTTCAGTTTGTAGCTGAACTGAATGACCCTGCAGAACATGATCACAGTGTTAAGACACTGCTGCTGCTGCAGTTTAGCCCTTGTACTGGAATTCATGCATTACATTCTCCCACAGACCTCAGTCACCCTTTAGCCCTGCCACATCACTCAGGTATGGCAAAACAATAGGTTCTGTCGTGTCCCTCAACAATTATTCTGTCATTTTCTCTACGGATTTCTTGACTGATCAAGAGACTCTTTAGACTTCTACAAGGCTAAACAAAATTTTTCTAAGATAATAATTTTTTATGATTCAGTGATAAAGTCAATTTCATAAAATGTAGGTTGGAGGAAAAACAATCTTTTTTTATTCTTCTTCCCATTGCAGTCATCAATTCAGCTCAGAACGAAGAGCTCCCAAAGACTGTAACACAGATTTTAAAACAGCAGATTGAGAAGGCAGCTCAGGAAAAGGCTGTTCACTCTGACAGAGAGATCGCAACATCTGCTAAAGAAGTAAAGGTCTGTGTTTATAATAAGAGGGATCTTTCCTTATACAAATTAGAAGTTAAGACACTGGCCTGTCATCCTGTCTGATTTTCTGTTTTGAATAATTATGATTTAAAATGAAACCTATGGAAGTGGTGGGAATATATGGATTTCAGGAATTAAGCACACGTAATGTAATAAGAAATACATTAGAAGGCTCCATAAGTACTCACAGTATGTGACAAAAACAATTCAAGGTAAAAACTTCTGCATTTCCTCCTCCTCTGCTGAATAGTCTCCTCTTTCCTTGTTTTGAATCTGTAAGTACGTATAATTTGCCACCACAGACTCTCAGAAGCATGGAAAATACCACTTTCAAAAGAAATGAAAATGAGCATAAGCTACAGCTAAAGTTTGTTATGCTTATAGTGCAAAGTCTGCATTTGTTGCAAAAAAATTTCCAAGACTGCTCAATCATCATTTTGCATGAATTCCACATTTCTTTTCACATATATTCTATGGTGCAAATAGCACAGCTCTCAGTTCAAAAGATTGGTTTTATGCATTCTGAGCAATAGCTGATAGATTGTGTCTTTCCAGATCTTATTATAACCCTATTGCTTGGATGCTTGCAGAACTAGCTTTTGTGCAGAATAGAAAAATTGTTTTCTACATTACTATACTTAAGAAAAAAGAAAAGAAAAAAAAAAGAAAAATCAACTCAAAACCACAGACAACCCAACACTTTTGTTCCCTAAAGATGGAAAATACGTACCAGGAAATTACATTCCCTTCAATAGTTCATCTGCTACTGCTACAACTTCAGCAAGCAGGCTACAGGAAATTTCTACACCAAGGAAAAAACAGGATGGAACTTGTACCTCTGCAATTATTTGCTCCAGATACATGGAAGCACAGGAAAATTTCCCACTACTTATGCAAAAGCTCCAATGGAAATGTCAGTATATTCTGAGCTCACTGGATCATCCAGCTCTCCAACAAAGTCCACTGTGTCCACACATCTGAACCCATAGCCATTTTTGTGAACTAAGATTTATATAAATGTTTGCACCCAATATTAAGAAAACACTTAGAAAAACATTTTCTAATATTTTATCTTGTGGATCTGAAACATGGAGTATGATTTTAGATGCACAGCAGGCTAGAAATGGCTTTGCCTTCATCATTCACATGTTCACAAGGCCAGAAAAATAAAGCTTAGAGTGGCGTGAGATCCAGAGAGGAGAGGTCCTCTCTCTGAGACAGGTCTGTGAGAGACAGCCTTTTGTTCCATTTAAAGATGATCCTCCAGACCCAGATAAAGCTAGAAGTACAGCAGGGAAGGAACCATTGCAGAAGGAAATGTTAAAATACACAGCCTGAATGTTTCAGACCCAGCCTCTTGACTTGCTGCATGCACATGCTCCAGTCTCTGCAGGAATTATGGACAATGTCCTTGCATTAGGCAGAGGCGTTGGTGCAGGCAGGTGGATGTTTGAAATGCAGCCACTGGACTATATGAATAAAAATCACCCCAGTGAGGAACAAGCATCAGCTGAAGCACGCATCTAAGAAGTTTGTAATGGTGCTGTAAAGACTCTGAGGTACACGCTGGAAACATAGAACCTGGACAAACTTGAGCAACTCAACCCAGTGATGTCCCTTAACTTGTTGCAGACAAGGCCTGAGCTGAAGGAGAAGCTGAGCTCTTCACAGAAATGTGAAGTGTAATATATTTTGAACCTCAGCCACTGACTGTTACCAGAGAGAGCTTCAAAGACTGGAGAACAAAGCTGTCCATGGATAAGACACTGAAAAGAGGCATTACACAATAACACACCAGACAAATGCAGTTTTTACCTGTGACCAAAGATCTGGTGGAAATAAAACTCCTATGTGTATTCTCAGTGGAGGAAAACATAAGTGCTGCTACACACATGGCAAAATAGCTGAAATACTGCCTTGGCACACACAGGATCCAGAGGAATTAAGTCCAGCTGAAACATCCATTAGAAAAATCAGACAAGCAGTATCAAGGTCCCACAAAAGGTGCAGCAGCTCCTGTAACACTAGAGCAAAGCATAATTTCTGATTGTGAATTTGATGGCAGTGATACTCAAGTAGTACAAAAATAAGATGTAGGAATTCAAATAGATTTCCATGAAGTCCAGAAGACCGAGAAGCTGAAGATGCAGGAACTTAGGACTAACACTAAGAGATTTATCCTGAAGAATTAAATGCAGCAAAATAAAAAGATACTAAAAATAGATATTACAATTAATATAGCATTACTGTTGTATTTGAAATCTATTAACATGCTGGAAAATGTGCACAGAATGCACCCGGCTTTTCATGCTTAAAATTAACACAACATCCTCTCAGCTGAGGTAAAATGTTGCCTGTATAAAACAGATGAAGAGATAAAATAATGCTCATGTTTTGTGCACATCCATTTTTAGTTTAGTAAAATACAAGATGTGACTTCAGACAAAGTGAACTATGTTTCAGTAGGTTTTCTGTTTGAGTAAAATTACTCCATGGTTTACAAATTACTATGCAATTTAAAAAAAAAACCTGAACTGCTATCTCCTGCTGGGTGATTAAACCAGTTCATAAAGCCCTAGTCTGAATTTAGGCAACAAAACAAGATGTCAGTGATGCCCAAAAGATAGGCTGGAAAGAAATCCCCATAGACTGATGTCTACAGAGCAGGTATTTGTTTATTGCAGCACCGGTGGTGAGGGGGATTTCTCCTCCTAACTCACCCGCCTTTGTCAAGTGCGGTGATTTATTTATACAGTAAAAATTTGCTTAATGTTGTTAAGTCATTACAGCATCATCACATACGCGCCAGAACTGATTTACATAACATGATCTCATGGTTATTAGATAATTCTTTGCACTGCGCATGCACTTCCCCAATTCGGGGGTCTTCGGGGGTCTTTGATGAAGGCATCTAAAGTCTTCTTCACACTTGAACTTTTCAACTTTGTCTTCGAGGCATGCGCAGTTGTGATGGCCTTTAGTCTATCTGGTCTTAACCAGTCTAAATTCTTGGTTTTGTGGATAATTGGCTTGGTTTGCTAATTTCTCATTAGTACTACACTTACTTATCTCTAAAGTACATCTGGTAAGTTTTTTATTTTTTTTCTTTTTCTCTATTCTGCATATAAGCAACTAGTTAACTATATACTAGTTATTACACTGCGTAAGAAGTTATTCATATTAGATTATATGGATATTAAAAGTTATGATTCAGGTTATAAGCATCAGGTTATAGGTATAGAAACTATGATTTAGGTTATAAGCATCAGGTTATAGGTATCAGGTTATATTAATATTCTTCAAGTTATATTGATAAAAGTAATGATTTGGGTTATATTAAGGTTACATAGATATCTTATATCTCAAGCTGTGTAAGCACTTCGTTGTTGTGACCTGAGTTACATAGACATCATCAGGGTCCAGGTTTCGCATCACTAAGGAATGGAGCCATTCAGTGTGTCCTTCAAAGAGCTGAAGCCCGTTATTTGTTTCATATTGAACTAAACTTTTTAAATATAAGATCTGAATATATACGTATATATCTATAATTGAATATGAAGTAAACACGGAAAATTAAGCATGACTTCTTTCTCATGGTGCGTGTTTTACTTAAAAATTATATCAAAAGAGCATTTAGGTTGCAAAGTTATGCATTTGAAACATAGAAAACATTACATATGCTACTGAAAGATGAACTTCAGTGTCCTCCTTTTTTGCATCTATTTTGGGCACTGAATATGGATGGGATCCTGCAGGAAGACCAGATGTTGCCATAGCTTTAGCCATTTGATACATGAACCAAATGCTTACATTTGAACAGCGGAGAAGACAGTGGAATGAAGCTAAACTCCTGAGCAGAGAGCTCTGCTTTGGGATTCCCAGCACTGCAAGAGAGGAGTGCTAGCTCTGCTCACAGTAGCAGAATTAAACATGAGTAGGTTGTGAGCCTGTAAAATGAGGCACAGCCTAGTGGTGATCCAACAAAATACTTCATGTGGTGGGTTAGCTCTCGCTGACAGCTAAGTCCACACCCACTCACCCACTCCTCCGCAGCGGGATGGGAGAAAGAATCAGAAGAGCAAAAGCAAGAAAGCCTGTTGGCAGAAGTAGAGACAGGTTAATAGATAATGCAAAGCTGGGACACGAGCAAAGCAAAAGAAGGAATTGATGTCTCATCGCTTCCTGGAAAGCAAGGCCTCAACACACACAACTGTGACTTGGAAAGACAAACACTCTGAATGTCCCGTCTTCCTCCTCCTTTCCCTTCCTCAGTTTCTATTGCTAAGCATGATGCCATATGCTATGGAATATTCCTCCGGTCAGCTGGGGTCAGCTCTTTTGGTTATGTGCTCTCTCAAGTTCTTGCACATCCCCAGCCTACTTGCTTGGGACGGGGTGGGAGGGCAGAGTGGGAGGAAGAAGAGACTTTGACACTGTGCGAGCACTGTTCAGCAACAGCTAAAACATTGTGTGTTATCAACACTAGAGCCCAAATTCAAAACAGCACCACGTGGGCTGCTATGAAGAAAATAACTGCATCCCAGACAGTCTCAGTAAAAGCAAGAATGTTAAAAGTGAGTAGAAATACTCAGTTCCAGTAGAATAGGGAGTTCTCTAGAAGTCAAGCCTCTGGATTTTGTTTTTAATCTCTTCTATCTGGTAAATATTGATGACCTTAAATAGCAGACCAGCCTTTTCCTCACTGATTTTCTAAGACCATTCACATGTGGTGTGTTGACCTGCCTCCCCTAGCCACTCTCCCATGGCCCCTCCCAAACAATATAGGGAGAAAAAATAGGATGAAGCAGCTCATGGAACAATATAAAGACAGGAAACAACATAAGGACACTTATCAATTAGTTTTACAGACATGGGAAAAATTAATTGCCAATTAAGATAGATTGTGAGAAACAAATACCTCAAGACCTCCCCTCCTGCCCTCTTTTTCACAGTCTCAGCTTTACTCCTGACTCTTCCTTGTCCCTCTCCCACCCTCGGTAGCACAGAGGGGATGGGGAATGGGGAGCTGGAGTTAGTCCATACCACTTCCTCTCTGCTGCTCCTTCCTTCTCGCACTTTTCCCTTGCTTCAGCATGGGCTCTCCATATGCCATAGTTCCTTCTGGGAATACCCACTTCCTCCACTGGGGTGTTCCCCAGAGGCTGTAGTGTGGATGACTGCTCCTGCGTGGTCCCCTCTGCAGGCTGCAGGGAAATACCTGCTCCCCTGCTCTCCTCCACAGGCTGCAGGGGAGTCTCTACTGCAGCACCTCCTCCCCTTGTTCTCCTCCGACCTTGGTGTTCGCAGGGCTGTTTCTGACACTTTTCCCCCCTCAGTCCTGGCTGCATGTGCAGCTTTTTGCCCTCTTTGAACACGTTTTCCCAGAGACACGAGGAGCACGGCTGAGCGGCCCCGCCGCGCACTGCATCCGGAGCTGGCTGTGCCCTGCACGGGGCAGCCCCTGCCACCCCTCACAGAGGCTGTCCCCAGCCACCAGAACCGTGCCACTGACACACAACGCGTGATTCAATTTCAAGAAGATGAATGTTGGCTCACTATTCAGTCCCGGAAGTTGTTTTGGGATAAATTTCCCTTAAATTCCTTCTTTGCTTTCCTCTTCTCTTGACTTCCCTTCTGAAGCACAACACTCATTATCAATTATCCAACTAAGCGAAGTAACCATTCAATGAGACAGTTTTCCAGGAGACATGTCACCTTTTTTTTCCCCTCCTAATTACCTTATCTCCTTCCTCTCCTCCCTCTCTGTATTCAGAATTCTTGTGTACCTAAGAATATTCAGCTGAGTCCTGGTGCTTGGCTCACAGTGGTCCATGCATAGTAAGTGGGAGGCATGTCTGGAACACTGAACTCATGCCTGCCAGGCCTCTCTCTCAGCCTCCTTGGAGTCTAAGCAGAGTCTACATTTGTGACTTTATAATTCATGACCAACAATTCTACAGGAGCTTTTTTTTTACTGGTGGTTTATTCTTTTTGCAAGTTCTACATTATATTAAAGATATTTAACTTTCAGCATTTTTCACAGCCCTCATTATGGACACCAGAGAGATGTGGCAACTAAAGCTGCAGCTATAAAATCTACATCATTTTTTGTCTTGATTTGTGAACTGTTATAAAATCAATTCCAGCAGGCAAACCAAGAGACAGAATGCTGAAAGGGACCAAATTTTCTGCTGATGTCAAGGGGCATTGCTACCATCAGTGCAGATATATTCATATAGCAATTATTTGGTCCACCCTTTTTGTATCTGTCTGCTAATACAATTTTCATAGCAATGCAGAGATCGAGACAGAAGAGCAGCAGGCATTCTTCCAAACCCAACACCATTTCCTTCTGCCCCTTACTGGTATGAAGCTTTCTATTCATGTTTTGTACTTTATAGAGAAATAGTTTTCTTTATAATTAAATATGCTTCATAGAGGCAAAAAAACTTTATAAAGTTGCTAATATAAATGTAGCTACCTTAGTATTAAAATTCAACTGAAGAAAGTATCAGGCCCGAGTAGTCAAATTGTAAAAGTCAAAAGTAACTATGTCCATAGCATATTTGGACAATATGAATGCTCGGTCTGGAGGTTACCACAAAAGGGGTAACCCCTAATGAGCATTTGGCATGGCTAAGCAAAACTTCCTCATCAGAATTTCAAACATCCATCCCTATTTATCGATCTTTAAATCACATAGTACATTCAAAGACTATACATACATTATACTCAATTCCACTTACACTAGAAAACCTTTTATTAACCTACTGCATTTCACAAAATAATTAGTTATTACAAATAAATGGAAGATATGGTACCTGGTGAAGTGAATAGTCCTTTCAAATGCATGGATTCCTGCAAAGGGAAAGGTAAGTCATTTTTAACTTTCGAAGTATTACTGTTAGCTGAACAAAAACGAAGCCCTACAATAAACAGCTCAGATATCAGTTAACAGAAAATGGAAAATACTCTAACAAAATATATGGACTGATACTGTTCAAATCAAATCATACCACGTGGCTTAAACTAACTTGTAACCTTTTAATATGTGGTTGTAGAAACTGCAGACTCAGGAAAATGAAACCTGCAAACTCTGTCAACAAAGAGTTTACCCCGTGGAACGTCTAGCTGCCGATAAGCAGAGTTTTCATAAATCGTGTTTCCGATGTCACCACTGTGGCAGTCAATTGAGGTAAGAAGTAACTGCATGTTCACTCACACAACTCTGCTTTTGAATATAAATACAGATGGAGAAATTATTTTCAACTGTAGGATTATTCAGCCTGTAGGATGCTGGGTTGACAGGGTGGTATCCTGAGTTCTCCTTTTCTTCTCTGCTCCTAACATCTGCACTGTGACATAGAACAAGTCCTTTAAATTCTTATAGAACTGCTCCATCCCAATACCTTCCAAATTCTTCTCCATATTACTTCCCGCTGACTGTTACAGACATTCAGGACAGCATGAAACAGAGGCAGCAGACACAGGAACTCGGGTGGAATTTAAGACATCTGAAACACACCAAATTTTCTCTTAATTTTCCTCATTCATAAAATGAATTATGATGGTTCTCTGCATTAGGAAATCACTCTGCAACCTTTATATGAAATGTAGGATTTATTGCACTCTCAGACTTCAAAGGCAAACAATTTTGATTTTAACACATTTTGGGCTAGTTACACACATTCCCTCTACTTCATTTGGGAGGAGAATCCAAATAAAGCACAAAGACTAAATTCTGCTGCTACTTTGTAGAAAAACTGAGGATTTGGACTTTAATAAGATGAAGAAAAATGGTCCAAACAGCCCTGAAGTCCTGTGGAACATTTTTATTTGAAGCTTATTCTGTGCACCAACTGAATGAGTTTATGTTCTTTCTTAAATCACCAAGCATAACTCTTCTTCTTTTTGACTTTGAAATTGTATGGAAATTTGCAAGTAAAGATTTTTGATATTTTTTTTGGTGGGGGGAGCGTGGGGAAGGGAGAAAGGGGGAGGTGTATGGTAATTTATGATATATAAAAGCATAAAACAAATTTTCTTCCATTCGGCAGCTTGGGAAATTATGCATCTCTCCATGGAAAAATATACTGTAAACCCCATTTTAAGCAACTTTTCAAATCAAAAGGAAATTATGATGAAGGTTTTGGACACAAGCAGCATAAGGAATTATGGAATTCTAAAGATCAACGTAGTTCAATTGACAATACTCAAGCTGAAGAAATAAATCCCATTAATAGTGTACCTGTTGATCCTAAACCAATTAAAGAAGTTGATAAAGACTGGTACTCAGGTACTGAAGGTGCTCATCCTGATATTTTGGATAATAATTTGAAAAAATCTACAGAAAGAGGAAAATTAAGGATGACATGGCCTCCTTCAACAGATGATGCAACATCTAAGAAAACATTTTCTATTGAAGAAGTAGCTAAAGTAAATAAGTCAAAGTGGCCCCCAGAAGGTTTTGCTGAAGAAGATTCTAGTTTACATACAAATAAACCTCTGGGCAACAAAAAGGAATCTCAGAAAAATCACACTGCGATAGAACAAAATAAAAACAACACCATAAATTCACAACAAAATCAACTCTCATCCTTTTGCTCTCTGTCTGAAAAAGAAGGTACAAATACCTGTAAAGCAAAGAAAAACGACGCAGGCAGTAAGGGAAATCATGAGGAAGCTGGGAACGTGCAAGATAAGGTGAATAAAGTGGAAGCATCAGAGAATAGGAAGCAAAGTGGAAAGGATATTAATGAAGGTGATAATGTAATTGTGGATTGTACTGGGAAGGAACAAGAGAAACAAATTATTGAAACTGGTAATTCAGAAGTTGTACAGGTTACTAACATTGATGATGTAACAGTACAAAAAAATCACAAAGAATGCAGCTTTAATAGCAACAACAATAATAATTATGCCACTTTTTCACGTCAAAACATTTGTAGACAGGAAACAACTCTCTCAGCTATGTCTACCCCAAAGACAGCATTAAGTCATGCTATTTGCACTGAATCACAACATGCCTTTGCAAAGCTGGACAGTTAGTCTGGAAATGAAGAAATATATGAGATGTATGAACCTCATGAGAGCTATTCTAGTGATACTGGACTTGCACAGGATGAACAGAACTCAAAAGATGAAGATGCTGTTACTTCTAAGAGTCTTAATCAATTTAATAATGATGCCACTTGTTGGAAGTCTCACACCAGCAGCACATCAGCTTTGAAGAAGGCAACTAACACAACATTGTCTGTCGATACCGAGTTGGTATGCACTGGAGAAGAATCAGAATATGACAAAAAAGACAAAAACCTAAATACTATTTTATCTGACACTCTGAAGACATCTTTTCTTAAAAAAGACAACCTGGTTTTAAAGTGTGTTCTAATAGACTCTGTAGATATAAGTAAAAAATCCCGCAGTCCATATTCAAAAGAACATGGAAATTATGATACAGAACTGAATTATATTAATGCTTGTCAAGAAAGTGAAATAATCCAAGTGGCAAAGACTGACATAAACACAAGCTTAGATTTACTGAGCTCAAGGCATACTGCTGTTTCATCATTCCAAGGCAAGAAAGTCAAGTTCAAATGGCTCACTGCAGATGAACAAATTAAAAAGAATAGATGTTATGATGAAAATTAATAAAACATCCAAGTGGTCAGCTATGTCTGTCACTCATTATTAAGTATGTCATAAATAGGTATTTCTTCAGCCCACTTATTTTAGTCTTTCCTGAAGAATTTAATATCCAGAGATTCCATTTTAAAAAATACAATTATACTGTCAATTACCCAGACTTTATTCAGTAAGTTTATATTTAAGGCAATGAAGATGTGTAGATTTTTTTCAGTCTGTAATTATAAAATACCCCTTGTTTTCCTATGTTTCTGAACATTGCAAGGAATATTTTACTACATGACTGTCCTGGAGAAACATAATCCATTTCAATATTTATTATTTGTAACAACTTGAGATGTGAAGCACCTGGTGTGCACAAAGGAAGAAAAAAATACTTCCATTGTTTTTTCTAAAGTATTATTCTTGTAACTGAGCTGTTGCTCCATGACATAGTATGTACACTGGTTGTGTTAGCTCATGATAGAAAATCTGGGGTTTGGTTGAGATTTTGCGGGGCTAATCTCTTTTGTTTCTGTTTTTGCAACATCATGCAATACTTAGTCTGAAATGGATCATTACTGAATAGTAACCACAGCTGGTTGAAGAGCGCTGTTTTTCTATATTCCTAGAGCTGCTACTAAGTTGTATTGAGTATATACTGAGTGGGGGGGGAAGTGTGTAAATTTTAACACTGGATAAAACCAAACACTCTCGATAGAACTGAAACAGGGTTTGGGGACACTGGGCAATGAAGACTAGTGGTTGTTTCAGTAACTAATTCAAAGTCACTTTAGCTGAAGCAGCTCTCCCCTTTCATACTTAAACCTGTACAAACTTATGCAGATCTAGCACTTTTTTTCTTAAAACCTATGCTTACAGATTAACATTTGCTGTCTTAACACTATTCCATCTTGCATGAAACAGCAACATATCATTTAACTGTTGACAATGCATAATAAAAAAGCACTTTACAAAAAAGTTATTTGTGAATTTTTTTAATATGAATTTATACATACTATTTTCCTTAAACAGTTTGTGAAATTCTTCATGCAATGACCTGTTTAAACCAAAGTGTCAGAGAGAAAGGGGAGGGTAATCAAAATACATTTTTCAAAATAATTCCTGAAGGATCCAACAGAGACAGGCATTTGAAATAATTTACAGGAAAGACAAGCTGATGTTAAAATATTTAAGAAATCGTGCCTCAGACTTCTAGAACAAAACATCAGCTGCACTATCACTCATTGCCCAAAGCAACAGGGTTGTGGGTAAGTGGGAAATCCAAACGTGACTCCTCCGTACCTACACAGAACCAACCGTAAATTGTACACACACATCAGAAAACCATGAATAGCACTTTTTCCACAACAATACTTCAAGAGTATATTGCTCCAAAGTATTCTCAGTGAGTGCAGAAATATAAGAAGACCTCTTTAAATGAATGTTACCAGAAGAACAGCCTTTGCACAAGGCACTCCAATACCACTGTATTTGAGAACTTTATTAAAAAGCATTAGCCTACAGCTGCTTTTGAACATCTTAAAATTATTTCATCAAGATTTCTCTCTCTCTCTCTTATTGCTCCCCCCACCTGGGTGTGACCATCATAATTTGTTTTTAAAAACCCAAGAGATTACTAAATGTCTAAATGTGCTAAATGACTTTGCTTTCTTTTTTGAGTAGACAACACAACTAAAAATAACATCAACAAAATTCCTGCTAAGACAACAAAAAAACCCCCAGAAAGTGAAGGGAATTTGACTGGTATATTCAGACTTCTACATGAATTAAAATTTTAAATCTCCCCCATTTCTCAAAATTTCTTATTAGATAGAAGATTGGTTTTGGCTGTATTAGTTAGGAAAGAGGAATTATCTTGAGGGTGAAATGGTGGTGTTTATGTGCACAAGTATAGGTGTGATCATATGCAAGTTAATAACTCAAGAAAAAGATAACATGGCTGCAACATTTGTACCTGAAGTGCAGTCCTATGCCATTTGTCATCCTCCTGCATATTCTGATGAATTTGAAGTTGTATACTACAATCTAGAGGAGTGACAGATGTCAGTTATGATAATAAAAAGTCACACCAAGAAGTTAGCACCTCTGAAACCATCCTTGCAAAATACAGGCCTTTTAGTTTCCCCCAAACAAAATCAAAAATGAGTCACAGAAAAGGTGTATTCCTTTTGACCAGCTAGATATGACTAAAATAAAGGCTTTGATGAAATAGTAGAAAAAAGCAACACTACACGGAAATTTTTACTCCCAGAGAGAGTATTATGTAAAGTCAACATACATAAATGACATACCATATGGGGCAAATCTCTTTGGGTATTCCATGACTGAGATTCTGCTTGGTATGGGACAGACACAGAAGTGCAAAGCCTTCCCCTAGTGGGTTCATCAGCTTTGCCGTCTCTTCTCTTAGTGAGTGGCTTTTTTTTTTTCCTGCCAGTAGTGAGGATGTATGTTAAGGAAAAATGAGATTATATTGCACAATTATTTATTTGAAGCACAAGCCCTATTATATTGTTTTGGGGTTCTTAAACAAATCATAAGGATGACACCCTCTAAATTTGTTCTAGAAAACTAACAGCCGTGGGTAATAAAATATTGTAGAAAAATGTAAATTACCCGGGAAATAAATTGAAGTGGAAGAGTTCTTCAGAACTTCAGCCAAAGGCTTAGAGTAGAAGTAATCAGAGATGAGATAAGGCTGGAACTCACTGAGTCTTACACCCTTCTCCTTACAGGACAAAAGGATGGGAGATGTCAAACCTGTATCACCCTGACGTATACATACACTGCCACTACAGAAGTCACACTGTGGAGAGAATGCATTTAGCAGCTGAAAGTGAGATTGAGATAAAATCTGTAGAAAGTAGCAACCTTATAGTTTTTCTGTAAATGAAATACTAAATGAATAGTAACTCCTTAGCTGCTGAAAAGCCTCATGCATTTTGGTGAACCCATACAGATTTACTGCAGCCAAGGAGTCTTTATTGGTTTAAAAAGAACTAGCACCCATCAGAGTTGTATTTCTGTGAGGGAAAGTGGTTATTCTAAGTTTAAATATCTTCAAGTTATCCCCTAGGCTTTCTATGTTTTGCTAGCTGAGTTTAAATAACCAGTCATCAGTTTGCAAAAGTCTCATTCTGTGAGAAACTAATTGGCTCCTGAAAAGAATCCTGGTACTGGATTAGGATAGGAATCCCCTGTTCTCTCAGCAGGATAACTTCCTCTGGCTACTCCGAAGTTTCATCTCATGGACAGGATATTTACCCATGCCTAAAAAAGAGACCTTACAGTCATGGAGGGCAGAGCTGATCCATTTCCAGCACAGCTGCAGCCAAGTACAGTTCAACAGTAAAACTGCACTGATGAGAAGCAGTAAAATGAAACTTCTCCACATCATTATTTAGTACAGGAGACTTGCAGTCTGAGAAATATATTTTCACTGGCTATTATTGGCTAGTGAAGATGTTCTACTGCTTTTAGAACACAACAGGGTTCATGTATGCTTCTATACTGAAAAGCACCAATTAGAGAGATTAAAGATTTAATGGCTGGGCCAGCACTGGATTTTAGAGGACTTCTAAATTTGCAGTCCCTTTGCAACTTCATTAACATAATTGGCACAAAGACTTACTTAGAGCTACTTAAATTGTTTTTATAGGTGCAGCATATCAACTAATCCCTTTGGAGCCTTTGTAGAGTCAGGGGCATCCTCAAAACTCTTTAAAGAGACCTAAGTAACACTCTGACTGTACAGCTGAAGTGGACTCCTCCTAGGTGAAGGACTTGCTGAAAGCAAATGCTTGATTACTTCAAAAAGTGTAAATACATTTTCTGTCTCCTGTTAAGCATTTATCTCCTTCATGCACAGCTACAGGCAGACCTACACTAGTTATCTTAAATGACACAGTGCTCAGGGTGGACAATTAACCATGCTAAGCATCTGCCTTGTTTTAACACAACATGTCTTGAAATATCCCTCCCACAAATAATTATAGTTCAGGCCTTATTTTCAAAGTGCAGGATAATTATCAGAATTACTTATAAAAGATTTGGGTCACTTCAGTCAAGTGTACCTCCAACTGTTAGGCATAATTGCAAAAACATTAACTACCCTGGGTACATTCACAAAAAAAAGGAAAACACGAAGACAAGAACACAGATAAAAGCCTTTGTCTCTTTTCATGCTTTCATCCATTAAGAGGAACCTAAGTTAAATCCTTTGGGTACATTTTATTGACTTTCACAAACAACATTGCACCTTGTATGTGGGTTACATTTGATGATTTTGACATGAAAAGCATTTTTGAATGTTTTAAAGAGAGGATCTGCGTTAAATCTGGCTTAGAAACATAATCAGACTGACCTTACTTTTGGGCTTTCTAAAACAGTAAATTACAAATCAGCCCTGAAAGATCTGAATTTTTCAGTGTAGTTCTTAAACAAAAAAATAAGGCACTGTGCTGTATTACTTCAGGGAAAGAAGAGAAAAATTCCTGTTTCCCATTGCTCCCTCACCTCCCCTCTCTTAAGGGTAGGGTATGAGAGAGAAAGAAAGAAAAAAGTCTTCCTAAATTCTTAAAAAGAAAAAATAAGGTCCATTAAAAATAAAATTTATTTTTAATCTGACTTTCATTAGCTAAGTACATTATAGTTTTATTAAAACTAGACACAAAAAAAATCTACTACAAATTTCAGTAGGTGATTTTCAAAATCATATAATTTCTTTAAATAAAAAAAAAACCCTAGGAAAACCTTGAAGTGTTTCAACCCATTTTACCTTTTGGCTCTTGACACTGTAGCCATCACTATCAGTATCCATATAAAATTACTCTTAGACTGATGAAATGAGACATGTAACAGGTGCTGACAAGGAATAATGTCCTATCGCAACAAATACCTACAAAAGAGCCATTCCTTCCCCACAGAAACTGTACATTCCAAAATGAAAAGCAGGCTGTTTCTCCAGTCAAACTTATTATAGAAAAAAAAAAGACCAAACACAACATTTCATGATCAAGAAAGCCATCGCTCAACAACAACAAAAAAAAGAGATGTATTTTCAGTAAAAGAGATTAAATATTTAAAAACTTAAGGGAGAATGAAGGTATAGCTGTACCATGAGGGGATGGAACACTAAACAAAGTGCTTCAATATACTGCTTGGTAAATTAAATTGTCATCTTAATTGTAATACTGGTGCACATATCATAATAAAAATGATAACTAATCTCTATGAAATACCCTCTTACCACTTAAAATATGCTTCCAGTTTCTCTCTGTAATCACAGTTAAGACCTCTACAGAACATTAGATAAAAAGGAAGAAATCAATAGCTATAAAGTCAGCTTATGTAGATGGACACAGAAAAAAAATTCTGCAGTTCCAATCATAAGAGGTTTTGTACAGCTTTTCATAAAGCAATATTAGAGTGGGAATAGCACATAAACAGTGTCATATACTGCTCTAAACAGTGTTTAGAATCTCTTTTTCTTTATTATCTCCTATAAACTGCTTTTCTGCTTTGGTAGGACAGTACTCCTACACAGAAGGCTATAGATTGGGTCTTAGGGGCTTTGACTGAGAAAACCAGCAGGGGTTCTTGTGTGCCCAGAGAGAAGGTAATGAAAAGTTGCTTTCCCAGGTGCTGGCAGCTCTCCGTGCTGACAGCATGCCATAAAACAGCAACAGCAGGGACTCAGCTTCTTGGGCCAGAATATGAAGCCTAAATCGGTTTTTTCCAAAATGAAGCATTAAGACAACAACCAAGAATACCTTTATATGTTTCTGGAGGCATCATGATATAAACATTTGACTAATAACGTATGGCAAACTATATCTAAAAATACTAATGCTATAAACTGACCTACAGAGTGCACCATTATCTTTTTATTTTTAGAGAAAGCATATGTGCACTATAGGAAAGAGACAAAAATGAGGGAAAAAAATAGGGCTAATTTACCTTATTTGTGAGCACCTGTGTAAGAAAACTCAGCTTCATAAACTTCTTCCAAATAGCTTCCAATCAATTAGGTGAGGTTTGGATTAGGTGTCCAGACATTTATGCTCTGTGATGACACTTCAAGACTGCTGCAGCACTCCAGAAAACAAACCATTTTCTTTAACCAGCTACAAAACTCATCATCACCTACAAGAGACAGAAATAAAATAGCGTTGTTTTTTTGACATGAAGACCTGGCTAAACAGAGAAGATGACTAACAAACGAAATTCTGCACCTCCTGCACTTTTACTGAGTTTGTTCAAATGTGTGTATATGTATTATTATATTTACTAATACCTACTGTATTACTGATTCATTGTTCATGACCATAATTTCTAAAAATTAATCATAATTCATAGGGTCAGGAAAAAAGGTCAAACAGACAACCTTATTCTTACCATTGCCCAATATCTGAGTGCTTGAATTTGAAACTTTGATGCTACTTTAATATATTTGCTGAAGACATACTTACATATGTGCCAAATACAATTCAAGTGGTTGAGCTCCGGAAATTCGAAATCTGGATCAACTTAAATGTTATGAAAACTGTTAAAGACCAGCATCAAGATATCATGCTTTATGGACTTCTGGACTTTTAAGGTTTAAAATATTAGGGGTCATTCGTCCCTCTTTTAAAGTCTTGGAATAATAAAAAATAAATCCTAGAATTTCTGAGAACTTTCTAGAATGATTCTTCTTTAACATACATTGAATGCTTTGGTGAAACAGAAAAAAACTCCAACACCTCTTTGAGGTGATTTCTGTAAGAGACACACTCTTACTCAAACTAAGCTGTAATGTTAAAATCTATGTTTTGTTCTATCCTACACAGGCAGGTATGTATTTTAAATTGTGGGATAAGGTAATGTTGTTCCAGTAATGGTTTTGCATACTTGCCATTTTAAAAATGTGACTTTTGATTGCTTATAATTTTGTCTGATGTTATCTATTTGGGGAGAAGCTTCCTGCACATAGGAAAGGACAGACAGATTGATTTACTTTTAAAGCTTTACCAAAAGGCTTGTTCCATTTCCAGGGAAAATACCCAGTAAGAGCATAGAATTTTGCTCATGCTAAAAAATATCTTTCAGCTGAAAAAACTTAAATCAATCTATTGCCTCAACTTCAATCTGGTTCTATTTTGACCATATCTGCAATAAAGCTTTCTATTTCAACACGTCACGTTATTTTTTCATGGTACAGATCATGTCCTCTTGATATACAGTCAGGGGATTATTTTTATTAGGACTTCTTTCTGAACTGGTACAGCAGCTAGAAGATAAACTGGAGATTGTAATCACGAAAGCCTGAGGTAATATTTTTAATAATTCAATAAATCAAAATATTAAATAATTGTGCAAGTAGCAGGATTCATCTCTCTTGTGCTCTGAATAAGGTAAGAGTTCCAAGAAAAACACTTTGCAATCACAAAATTAAAGACTATACCAGATAGCTTTTGAGTTCAGGCATTTTCATTTTCAAACTTAATGATCTTTTAATGTAACATATGAGTATCATGTCTGTATAAATATAAATATATAGAGGCTCATGTATACATAAGTAGAACCACAAGCAATCAGCAAATTACTGTAGCACCAGCTGTGTGTGTATATATATATAGAATTAGGAAGCTCAGTAAACTGCTTCATAATGTGGTGGCTTCACTGTTTCCCCCTCACTTTTTCTATCATATAGCCTATGCTTCCCTTGGTTGCTCTTCTACTATCACTACAAGCTCTTTGGGACCAAGACTTTAGACAACTTTTTCTTTCAGATGATAAGCAAAAGCACACAGCCAAATATTCCTGATGTAGTTCTTTTATCTCTGAATAAATTTTGGTACCAATATCCTCAGTCCCTTAGCGGGCAGATATCCTTATCTATGAGGATGCCAATACAGAAACAGAAGCGTGTGAGTAATTTTTCTTAAGATGCTCTTCAGTGAAAATAAGGGTAACAGAAACAGTCCTGTGTGTCAGTCATAAAACAGTCCCAGTGATGACAATTCGAAGCTTTGCAGTCCTCGTACCAGGGAAGAAATTCCATTCATGAGAATGGAAATTAAGGACCAGTCACATTCCACTACTGGTTGCATCCTCTTGCTGGTAAGCAATCAGATGATACAGAACCAAGCTCTCTGGTTTATGAATAGCAGTTGCCAAATCACCCTCCAAGAGGATGAAAAATTGAAAAAAAAGAAAATTGCCTGCAAAATTATAAAGTAAGTGAAAACATTAATCATGATTAAACAGAACCACATTGATTTTTGCCAGCTGGATTCAGCCATTGACTGTGATGGGAAGGCTCTTCTCTCTTGGTTAACCCTGCTGAGAGCCGGATTCATTTTTTATAATTAATTTCCTAGGTAATAGTGCAAATATTTGTCAAAACAGTTGATCCACCACAAAATTAAATATGGGGTGGGGAACAATAAAAACTGTAATACATTAAAAACAAAGATAAAAATACCCAAACTGACTGGATCAATGGAGAGGAGAAAAAAAAGTTCTTTATATGAATTGGTCACTCATGCAAAGCAGAATTACTTGGATCTGAAAAATAGTCCACCACTCATCCATTCCTCCACAGAAAAGGCCTATCTTACATCACTGTTCAAGGCAGTTGGAATTAAATATCTATTTATGGAATCTTTAAATACTTCTAAGTATATTCATTACGTTCACAGTGACATTGCTCTGAAGGACACTACATAAATGGAAGCTGTGCTTACAAGTGATCACTGCAGATAAACAAATATCTTGAAGGACTCTCTCTGCACACAAAGGAAGTTGCCTTGCTTTGTTTACAGGGAGGTTAGCTTTCTCCAGCTGACATAATTCATGGGAGATAAAATAACAAAAGGAAACACTTTGTCATGCAGTGTGAAATCAGATCCCAATGCACTTCCACAAGAGTGCATGAGGGGGCAAGTTTTCGGGGACAAGAATCCTTTGTTTCCTTACTTGTCTGTATAGCACCTAGGACATAAGTGTGATTTGCACCCCACAGCATACATCTACGTGATTTAAACAAAAGGGTTACCAAATGAGGCTGAATAATGCTGGCAAATTGTAACACATTTAAAAATAAATAATCAAATATTCCTCCCCCAGATCTACAAAGGCAGTGCTGCTGCATCCATGCATCAGTTAAGCATTCAAACCCTGCCAGAAAAGGAGTGAAATAATGTTTATCTCTAAGAGATTAATTTACAGTTTGATGTAAAAGATCTGCCAATACAGTACACTTCAGTACTACAGCATTGTTCTCCTAGAACCTGAGGTTAGAGACTAAAGGATTTACAGCAAGTGTGTTTCTTTAGAGGAATAGAGGAATTTCAGGGGAGTTCCTACCATCTGCCACAGTCCCCAGTACCAGCACTTAGCCCACAGCTCACATCTTGCTGGCTGCCGTAACAGCTAAAACAATGATTTAAATAGGTGTGATTCCTAACTTCTGTCACCCCTGTTCATCCAGGACAGAAAGGACTCCTGCTGACAGAGCTGTATGGAAATTACATTTCTTAGACTGTTTCTACTATGAATAAGAGCAGCTCAGCTCATGTATGTCCTTTCGTACTTTCTATAAGTACGACATTGTTTTTCAGAAAAAACTGTTGAATTTTTCTGTCTTAACAAACTGAAGGCTAAATTACAGTTTTGTGGGCTGAGATACAAAAAAAAGCTGAAATGGGGTGTTTTGTCTTTCTTTTTAATGATTTCATTAACTTACACACTGAGCTGTGCATAAGACTGCAAAAAACTGCTGTAGAACCTTAAAGGCTACTCTTTCAACATGAACATATAATTCAGACATGATTATCTGAATTTCTGTTTACATTTTTGGATAAGTTTAAAATATTTTTAAAATGACATTTATGTTCTGCTTACTACAAAGAGATTCCTTTACAAGGATTATTTTTAATAGTTCCTCCTTTGCAGGAGTTACAACTGTACAATGATCTGATCATTTGTGCAATATTTGGAAAACTGTCAACAGTAAATAAAGTGTGTTTGTTGGGTTTTGGGTTTCTTTCAAAATAATGGTATGGCTGATATCAAAGGTTAAAAAACCCCTTCCTGCTTCAACAAAGAGTAAAAAACCTCATACCTGAAATATAAAATACTACTATTAACAATGTACCTTCTCAAGGCTTGAAAGAGTTCCTGAAGTAATAAAGCCCATTTGCTAGAAGAAAGACATCTCTGACTGAGCTGTTGCACAGTGTCTAAGCACATAAACATTTAAAACATTTCTCGTTATTTCATTCCAAACAAAAGTGGGTGCATTGAGTCTTCACACTAGACACAGCAAAGTCAAATGCCTCACTGCTACCAAAAAAAAACCCCAAGTAAACTGTTGAAGAGTGGGAGGTAAAGGGCACGACTTTCACATTGTTTACAGTACCAGCAGTTCTGAACTCAGCACAGATGAGGGTACCTGCATCTCATACAACTAAACAAGGAATTGTATCTATAAATTGTCTATAAATTGTATCTAATATTAATATTAACAATAAAGGAATTAACAAACACTTGCTTATGACCAGATTAACTTCATAGGTTATTTGATTTTAGAAACCTTTCTTAATAGGCAAGAAATACAGTGGCAGGCCACTAGGAATTAATAAATCTCCACACCCTTTTGAATCAGCAAATAAAGCACAAAACTAGGCAAGGGGTTCTATTTGACAAGCAAATTCCAAAACAGTGGGTAAAGATCATCAACACTGAAAAGAACCCAGCAGCAAAATACATTCCTGAAATGTTTTCAAGTATTTCACCTGGCTTTTTAGACAGACTGGAAAAGAGGGAAGAGACATTTATTCTTAGTATAACTGAAATATTAAGTCTAATAATTATTGGTCATAGAAAAAGAGTAGTAATAATGAAGCTGAAGCTGTTGTACTCCTCTCCTGCTGTTACATTCCCCCTTCCCCTGGATCTCTCGATCATTCCACTTCAGTGTGAAAGGGTGACAACAGTGACTTGCGAGCATTTGGAGTCCTTGGCCAGGAGAAGTATGATATTCAAGTTTATGATTTCTTCTTCCTCCTCTACTTTCCCCTTAAGATCATTTCTACCTTTGCTAACACACTTTTCTACCTCTCTTCTTCTTCACTGGTCCTCAGCTCTAATTCTACACCTGAATTTAGTATGTTACCTTTTAGATATGTCAGGTACTGCTTCTTTGCAACCTCCAAACCCACTTTTGTCCAGCTGCAGGCTTGCACTTCTTTAAGCGACCGCAGGTGAGCCATTTATCATCACGGGCCTCCGGTACCAAGCCCATGCCCCTTTCCTTACTGCCTCATACCAAGAGTCCTCTACGGTTCATCCTAGATCTTCACTTCTCCAGGGGCTGCCGTACCCTACCAGACCCGTACACCTCTACATTACATCGCTGTGGTTAGCGCGCAAAAGACCTCGTTCTACACAGCGTAACAGCAACGCAAACCTACGGATGTACCACATAAACAGAAGTTAGAAACAGGCACCTGGTCCACTGGCAAAAATCGCTGCTACAGCTGAAGAGATTTAAACGCAGGAGTGGGTAGGTGCGGCACTGCCAGTGGGACAAGTTCTGAGGCCTCGCAAACTCGGTGCAGCCCCCGCAGCGCAGTGAGCGCCGTGGCGATGGAGGGTCCTGCACAGCACAGCACAGCACTGCACTGCCCTGCACTGCACAGCACAGCACTGCACAGCACAGCACCGCACTGCCCTGCCCTGCACTGCACAGCACAGCACTGCACAGCACAGCAGCGCGGCGCCGCCGAGGACGCGGTCCTGTGCCTGCCGCGGCCACGCCAAGGTCGGCGGCAGCCGGGAAGGAGCCGCGGGGATGTTGCCGGAGGACACGGTTTCAGCCCAGTGGGGTTCCCTATGAAAAGATACATTTTCTCCCACTAAATTTTACTTTTTTAAAACAAAGCGCCTTGTCGTGAAGCTCCATATTCCTGTGCACGCGGGGGGTGGGCGGCACACGCTCCCCACCTGCACAGCCGGCCCTCAGCCCGCTCCAGTTTTCCAGAGCTGCTGAGGATGGGCAAGCTTGGCCCGGCCGCGCGCGTCACCACCGCCGGCAGGCTCGGCCGGGGCTGGAGCGCGTCCCGGAGAGCCCGCGGCGCTGCCCCGGTGGGGACACGGACCGCGGGCACACGGACGGCACGGCCCCGCCACGGCTCCCGCCGCCCGGAAGCAGCGCTGCCGCGAGGAGCGGCTCCGATTGGCCCGTTCCC
>VZRV01001167.1:2783322-2842164 GCA_013398115.1 Falcunculus frontatus
CGCCAAGGGAGGGCCGCCGAACGGTGCTGCCGAACGGTGGCCCCGGCGTTGCCGTGCGGGGCCGCCGGAGGCGGTGGCTGGAAAGGCGGGTGCCACGGGTCCCGGCGACGGCGCTGCCCCGGGCCCGGCCGTGCCCGCTCGGGAGCGGCAGCCGGCAGCGTGGACGTGCCCCGGGCCGGTGCTGGGGGAGATCCGCGCTTGTCTTGGGGCGGCGCGTTGAACTTCCCTTCAAGGCAGGATTTTACTCGAAGATGTTCCCGGACGCCCAGCGGGGCGAGTCACACAACCGAAGGCGGCAGTGCTGGTATGTGGCCGCAGACTGGATCTTGAAGTTGTTAAAACAGTTAGCCCAAAGAAAAGTTATTTTAAAGTAAGCGGATCGGTGACGGTTGATACATGACCACTGGCTATTGAGACGGAGGAATTAGAAAGATGAAATCCCGTTTATCCCTATACACTTCTTTCCATCGTTCTTCAACCTACTGTACTTTTAGTGATAGAAGACAAATACTGGAAGGCTTTGAAGTGTTGTCAAATCTTGTTAATTTAGATAAAAACAGCCTCTTTATAGATGTCGTTGTAAACATTAAGTATTTTGATTATATAACAATTCAAGGAACCTGCCAGGATGTTGCCAGATGTTGTGATAAAGGACCTGATCTTCCAGTCATGGAAATAAAGAGGAGTTTTGGCATTGATTTAGTAGGAAGGAGGATAGCATCCATAATTAACAGTTGAAGAGAAAATAGTTCGTGTTATCTACTGGTTATTTTGCATCTCTTGGGTTGGGCATTTTAAACATTTAAACACTGTCTGCAGAAAATGTAAAGAACCTTTAGTTTGATTCCTGGGTTTTTGTTGTTGTTGTTGTTGTTCCTCTGTAGCTTTAAGCTTCCTTTTCTACTTTCTAGGAGTGTATTGATCTTGGTCACTCTTTCTTGATAGAGTATTCTGATTAGTTAGTTATAAGGACGTGTTCAGTCACGTGATGCAATAACGTGTTTTCAGAAGTCTTTTAAATCCTGATAGATGCAAGGGTGAATAATCAGTGCAAACACCACTGGAACACATACATGCTCTGCTTTGGGCAGCTGAAGCCCATTTTTACAGCTTTAAGGAAGGCACAAGTAAGTGTAAAAGATTTGAGGTGCGGAATTTAGAGCTGATACAGGTTAACTATTGTTCCCTCCCTGCGTACTTACCCACTAAATAACATTTTTGACAGAATATGAACTGCTAATGAAATTTCAGTTCTTGTACATCACTAATTCTGGATAGATATATACAGGTTCAGCAAATGTCTTATTGTCAAACCAGTTTTTCAGAAACCTCATTTAGTTAACCTGAGTCAGTGTCATCAGAGTATTTTAGATTAATTTAGAGAACAATCCTCATCCAAGGATGTCACACATACTCATTATGCAATGTCTGAGATGCATTCAGTTTTACTCATCTGCCTCATAACATCACCCATGTTTTCCTTGTGTGCTTTTTTAGGAAAGTAAATCCCAAATTTTTGCAGTTGTTTTGTGGAAGAGAACAGTGGAATTTTTGTAGATTACAGGCTGAAAACATTAAGCTTTCCTCCCCCCCACCCTCCCTTGTGAGTGACACCACATTTTAATCTAAAAATTTAGTTTGTCAGTGGGTGAACTGTAGAACCTTCAGCACATGAGTAGACATAATTTGTGACAGTCATTTCATGCGGGCTGTTCCCAAGAGGACATGCATACAGGAGAATGCATGCCATGTATTTGCTACATAGCCAGTCTTTGTCTTAAATACTTTTTTTCCATGCAGTTCTGTGGAAGCGTTTTCTAAAACATCAAAATATTTTAATTCTATCATTTCAGAAGGGTGTCGATTCAGTGTTTATTAATCTTCTTTGTCTGTTAGTAAGTAATAAACTTTTTTGGAGCAGCAATCATTCCACCACTGAAGTCAATATAAGTGTATTAAGTATTATAATTATATAATGCTCATACCTAGTTAAAAGTTAGAGGAGAATGCAGAAGTTTCAGAAATTTTTAGCTTGCTTTTCATGGTTTTTTTCTATATAAGAGAAAATGAGTCCATCCATATGCCTCCCAACTTAAACAACACTCAGAGATATCCTGGATTTTCCTAAACTGCTTTTGTAATAGTAATTTTTACAGGGTAGGATCACTATATGTAATATAATTAGAAATCTGGAACTGAAGCAGTCAATTCTGTCATGTTCTCCACCCTGTTGCTTATTTAGTTAAGTAGATAAAGATAGATACTAAAATATTATTGATGTAATTTGCCAGACTAGTAGGAAAATTATTTATTTTGATACAGCTAGGGAAAACAAGTGGTATGCTTTTTAGAAATAAGTACATTTTAGAAATAAGTACATATGTACATTCAGTTGAACCAATGCAGAAGCTCATGGAAAACATGAATGAATGATGTATCTCCTAGTTGTATTAGATCATGCAAATAGTACACTGATCTCTTTGGAAAAGCTAATGCTGTTTTTGAACTGCGGTTAAAATATGGACTCGTAGCTGTTAGCTGTGTCTCATCAAACACAACAACTCTAAATGCTGATGTATGGCAGCTCTGCAGAACTCCAGATAAACAGAAGTATGAAATGCCCAGCATCCAAGTGTTCCCTTTGTTGCTTACTCACAGGCCTCAGATGTTTCCAAATGGTGATAGTATCTGCTGCTGCTGCCTAACAGTGCCATGGGCATAATGACCAAGAGGGCTCTGCTTGAGCACCTCTGTCTCCTGCAAATGCCTTTCAAGGAACTTAAAAATCTCTTAAACAGGAATTCAGCTCCCAGTGCTGAGAACACAGCTCTTCAACAGAGAGAGAGAGGCAAAGATGGGCAGGTCGTTCTTTGACTGACAGACTGCAGATATATTGGTGGAAGAATCAGCTTTCCCCAGCACAACCAGGAGAAAGAAAGGATGTACAAGAGTCTTGGGTCTGTTTGTGGCTAATATTAATATAGAGATGAATCAAGGTATGATAATGAATTACAAATCTCAATTATGAGACACCCCTCTTCTTGTATCACTACCTAAAATGTAAAATTACCAGGTATTGCATGTGTACTGGGGCGTGGACACTCCTCTTAACCCTCTTGCGTTCTGATTTTTGTAGCTCTCAATTCCAACTCCTAAACTAGTGGGAATAATCTAGATATCTGCAATAGTTGCTCATCAAACGTTATTATTCCCTTAGGGATTAAAATGTGTAATTTAATGCATATATAAGTGTATCATTTAATGTATCACTACATATATTTATGAAATACATAAGCATGCATTTTTTGCATGTGAATAACAAGAAGTTACCAAATACTGGTGAGGGAGCTAATGGTGAGGAGTGCAGTGAACGAAGAAAATGCTATATAACTGAAACCCTGCGTGAATACTGTTGAGCTACATTTATTCATTTCTATGGAGGGTTGCCAGCATACCTTTTTCCCTTTGCAGGTGTTCTGTGTTATCAGTAGTATCAAAATATTGCAATTATAATATGCCTATTTCATGTATAAACAGTTTCTGTTCTGAGGAGGACAGAAAACACCCTACAGATACTGGCTTTTGCACTCAATTTTTAAAGACTGCCACCTGAGTACCAGTAGGCTTTAACTCTTACTATCTTTTGAGACTTACTTTAGTAAAAATGTGAATGACTTAACATGCCTAACCTTGCTTCCCTTTGAGCACTTTTGCAGCTCAGCTTTTCTGGGGCTGATGTTTGTTTCTTTTGTCCCTCAGCAGGTGGCTACAGTTTCACTGAAATAGCTGATCTTGCTACGGAACAACATCTGTGGCTTTTTGGGGTCACACTGCCTGGAGTAATGCAAATATTTCCTCCTGGGTCTGACCCTTATTTTTGTTTAAAGATATAGTACTGATTTATTGCTTAGGATAGGATGTTGTGTCTGAATTTATACTGAAGGATTGCTGTTATTCAAATCTGACCTTCATCTTTCACAGCTGATAAGAAGCAGGGGTGTAACCTTCATGTTTTTTTCAGAGCTTGACAGAAGATACTAAAGGCAACTGAAGTTAAGAACATCAGAAAAGCTTTGCTGTGTCAGACCAGTGGACCTTTATACTCAGGGTTCGGTCTCTGACAGTGACGTTAAGGGATGCTGTTAGGGACTATACACAAACCCAGCCATTTTATCAACCTTTCCCTTGTACTCTTCGTGCATACTTGTTTGTCATATTAGGGATGGTAGGTATATATCTGCTCAGTGTTTTCAGAGCCCATCTGTGGACCTGCAAACCAAGAACTTGTCTTTTTCAAACTTGCTGATGCTTTACTATCTTCACAACCTCCTGTGGCAGCAAGTTCCAGAAGATTACTACTACCTTTGTAAAGAAGAACTTTATTCTTTAAAAACTAATGCTGTGCTAGCTTTATAAAAGGTCCCTTAGTTCTATTACTAAAGGATTTAGCAAGCAGCTTTATATTAGTTTATTTACCATCTTCATGGTTTGATTGATCATATCTTGCTTCAGTCTTCTTTCCTAACTAAAAAGCCCCTCAAGTCTCTTTTTCTAAGGCAGGCACTCCATGCTTTTGATATTTTGTTCTCTGACTAGAGTCTGTTCTTGAGATGCAGAGACCAGAAGTACTTGAGATGTGGATGGACCAAGGTTCCATCCTTGGACCAAGGTATAAATGTGCTCTGTCTTCTCGATGCCTTTCCTCATGATGCCCAGTTTTCTGCTAGGGTTTTTCTTGCTGTTGTACATAAAACTGTTAATTCTAAGGATCTGTCAATAACGACTGCAGGATTTTTTTCTCCAGTCATTTGTCAGCATGGTGTGTATGTGACTGAGATTATTTTCCATGAGATGTAATAGCTTACATATATCTACACTGAAGCTCATTTGTCATCTTTCTGTTCACTTGGAGTCCTGCACAGTGCTTCTGGAGCTCTTTGCCATTATGATGGCGTTAGTTCTGTGCTCAAAGACAACTTCTTGTCTTTGTCTCAATTTTGCCAACAGTATCATACCTTATGAGGTTTTTTGCATGTATGTCTGAGAGGAATAAAAGTGTCGTGGCACATCAGACAAGGGAGTTCATAGATTAAAAAATCATCTGTATGTAACACAGGCTTTGGTTTTTTGTTGGGTTTTTTTTTTTGGTTGGGTTTTGGTTTTGGGTTGTTTGTTTTTTTCTTTTTTGCACCTCAGTAAACTCATGAGCTCATAAGGCTGACAGGTTAATGCTGTGTCCAGAAATCCAGACCAGATAAAACAGAAATAAGATTCTGAAAAATGCCATTCCTAGCACTTATTCCAACTTCACTGAATGGGGAAGTGAGAATGGTGGTATATGGTATTTGATCCATGTTGATTGCTGCTAAAATTATTTTTAATTAAAACCGAAGAAGCTTTTAAAAATATTGGAGTGCAAAGCGATATTTACTCAAATACCTTTAATGCCTTCCTAGCCTCTCTATGGATTCACTACACAACAGTCTTAACTCCAATGCTATCTAATTAATCACCTTTCATTCGTGAACTACATTTCATAGTAACATGAAAATAATAACCAAAGCTTTTCTTCTCCTCCCTCCCAGTTGTATTAGAGGTTAGGCTGGAAGCCTGCCACATAGAAAGGATCTCTTCATGTTCCTTGTTCAAAGCCAGGCTAGTCATTTGATACTCAAAGCATGTCACTTAGAAAAGCTGCTGCATTGCCAACAGCACTGAGAGTGAGGTTTAAAGAAACATCAGAAACGTATTATTAGTGTCCTGTGTTACTACTTAGTGTTACTTAGTAATAAATGTGGTTTCACAGCAGCGCAAGTAACTCCAGCAGCGTGTCTGTGATGATCCTGTTTTCCCTTCTCCCAGTCACAGTAACACCATCCTTCCCAACCCTTTGCAGAACTACTTCAGCCCATAAGTCTGGCAGAAGACCACTCCTCTGCCCTGGCCACTGATATAAAAAGCCAAAACAAAACAGAAACCCACTTTCTGCCAGCTTGAATCCGCTTCACAGGAGACCTTAAGAAGGCTGTGCAAGGGAGGACACAGAACTATGAAGGTAAATGCAGAAGAGCAAGATGGTTGAACAGCAGCAGTTAATAATTGCCTTATGTGCTTGTCAAACCCCAGTCTGAAGTGCTGTTCTGTTCCTTGATTTATTGTTGTTCAAGTACTTGGCAGAAGTACAGGACTATTTTAGTAGGCAGCCTATTGCTTTGTTAATTTAAATATTTAGCTTAAAGAATTATATTTTACATCCTCTGAAGAAAGGCCCCAGCTGCTCTCCCACCCATTTATGAGGTCATCTGCTGTGTAAATCTGGTTGTCTGAAAGACTGTTACCAGCTCTAGTTGGTTGCAGCAATAGGATTCTTCTTTCATTTTGTTTTGCACTATAATACAGTTCATCCAAACAGCTTTTTCAAATTAGCATGTATTCAAGTACATAAAAAATATATTTCTACTACTTGATTTTTATCATGGGTGGTTTAAAGTTATATTCCTTATCTATTAAATGGGTGCTGTTTGCTGGAATCTGTAGAACTTGCTGGAACCAAAACAAGGTAGTTTGCCAAAAAAGAAGGGTTTTGGTGTATTCCATTCACATGGTGTGCTTGAAACCCACCTAGTGCTGCTTCATGACAAGCGTGTCCCTGTGTACAAGTAGCTGCAAAGTGAAAACAGCTTTCTGTTGGCTGATGCAGCTCAAAATTAGTTTAGTGTGGCACAGTGAGTTCATGGTAGCCTGCAAGGATGGTCATGGATGCACATAAACATTGTCAGTGTGTAGCCTGCACCACCTTTTTCCCCAGTACTTCCAGGCCAGAGCAGTGATAATTGCTGGATACATTTGGCAGCAGTGATAGAGCAGCACTGGGTGTGCTGCTTATCTGCCTTGAACAGACAATCATTGTAAAAAGTGGAACTTGTGTTCCATTGTTCAATTATGACAATATCTCCTTGTGTTAAGATGTGCACAATCATTCATCTAACATTTTTATAAGATACTTCAGAATCATCAGCCAAATTTTACTATGTTCTTCCCTAGAAAAAAATACTCTGATGTAGGTACAATGGTACATGTAAATGAAGCCACACCACTGTGGGCATCCAAAAAATATTCTAGCAAGTTAATTTCTTTTATGTGTACTTTTTAAGAAGATACATTAAATCTCAGGAATTCATCAGCTCTGTTAGGCAGCTAGTGAGAGTGGCGTTAGTACAGTCATAGCATTGTACTATAAAAATCTATTATATTAATGTTTACATAAAGCTTTCAGCATTTGTAAGATTTTTCCATGTAGAAAAAGAATACATTTAACTGGGATTTCAGACTTTGTAGCAAAGCCACAAATTTTTCTTTTTGCCAAGCTTTTGAGTATGCTAGATTTTTGTTAAAAGGCCACAGAAAATGCACCTTAGCTCAATATAATCATAAACCAAATTCTGTTATATGTAGTTTATACTGTATTTGCTTAAAATAAGCTAGGAAGTAACAGAGCACTGCTAAAAGTTGGCTAAAAAATTCAAATATATGAGGTTTTCATCACAAGAATTAAGCTTCAAATGAAAGTTTCTCACCAAGTTAGTGGCAGCTAAATCATGTTGAGTCTGATGTCTCTATACTTGCTTGGGATTCACCTCTACCCAATCAGTTTGTTAAAGAGCACATTACTTCTTCTGCTCTGACACAAATATTTTGCTGTGTTGCAGCTAAGGTGAAAAAAATGTTTTGTAAACCCTGAAGAGACTGGTCTCCTTGCTGGAAATTTTCATTTGTAGGTTTCAGATTACTGTACTAAGTCAAACATAAATCAGGCATTGAAATGGGCCAGAAATGCCTGGAATAGAATTTGAGCATCCGGTCTTCTGCTGGTTCTGTAAGTTGGATCATATTAAACATTTCACATGGAAAATATACTGCTACTGGGGACAAGTTGTTTTATCTATATATTGTATCTAGTTTATAAAATTAGAAGTCAATGGGAGTGGAATTTAACACATTATGTCCTATTTACAAGTGAGGAGGAGATACTGAAGTACCATTTTGTGGGAATCTTATTCTGAATATTTCTCAGGATAAAATAAAAATTCTTGATAGGTGTGTGAATAACATAGAGGCATTAAACAAAACACTAGTAAACTAAGAACTAACTTGTAGAACTTCTGTTCTGTTTATTCATTTATAATAGGGAAATTAAATACTTCTGTTATTGCTGCTAATTTCAAACATAAACAGACTCAACTCTGTTGAGAAGTTCCAAAATAAGATATTTACTGTGAATTGGTTTTTTATTTGCAGAGAAGAAACAGTAATTCTTTGTCTTTAAGATTTGGTATTGATATCAGCTGAAGTCTCCTGAAAACTGATTTTGGTACTGCAGCTCACATTGTAAAATTGCTCTTTATCATCTTACACAATTAGTGCTTTAATCTCATTAACAATCATGACAAAAGTAGGTAGCAAGAGAATTTAGTAGTAAAAGTAGAAAAGCTCAACTGCAGGTTTTGGGAGAGGGAAGTCATGTATAGCATCAGCTGTCCGCTTTCAGACATTTTTTTTCATTTCAGTTTTCTGAAACAAAATTCATTAATTCTTTAAAAAATGTAAAACATAAAACGACACTGCAAAACAGCTTAGTGAAAATTCACAGCAAATAACTGAGTCAAAAGTATTGGGCTTTCCTCTGAAGGTGTTACACTTGTACTTGGTATCAGGCTATGCATCAAGTCGTAGTAAAATGTGCAAATGAATGTGGATGATGCAGCAGAAGTTGTGGATCATACAGCAAGCAATCTGTCACAGTAGGCTTCTGCTAGGTTTTGTTTGCCCTGCAAGGACTTGTCAGAACAAAGAAAGCCCACCTGGAGATAGAAAACTTCCCTGAGCCTCTGCCTGCTGTTGCTTTCGTCAATGGCTTTTGACTGAGGCATCTGACTGTTGCTGGCTGGGTTACTGCAGATCACTCTGGCTGGCTGTCGTGGGATCACAGGTCCACTTAGAGGCAGGCACCAAGGCACAGGAGTTTGAGCCTTGGCCAGATTTTATATAATTTTATATAATTTTAAATGATATATTACTATATTAACCACAAAGTCTGGGGAAGCCATGTATTGGTTAATGTATCATAGCTGAGGTCACCTGAAATCATCTCCTTCATGATTTGAAAATGGTGAGAAAGGAAAATTTCTTTATAACCCAGTAAAAGTAAGGAACATACAAGTGCTAATCAGTCTTGTCTTCTGTAAAATATGTCCCTGTTTACTGAGTGGTCTCTCAGCCAAATTACTGCACACTTTACTTCCACTGCTAGAGACGAGTTTGAGGTGATTGCTCTGTAGTGAGACTTCTGGCATGAGCAAACAATTCAGTTACATCTGAGCAATTCCTGTGCACTTTGTACAGTTGTAAGTGAAATGAAGACTCAGACCTGTTGTAATTTTTGTGTAAGACCTTTTGGGCTCAGGTGGTTTTGACTGCATGTGACCTGATATTTTGGAACTTTTCAGAATTATTGTTAATGCAGTTCTTTCTGTCAAGATACCAATAAAAGTTCCATATGTTTTTTCCAACTTTTATAGATCTACCCAAACTTTTTAAAATTATGGGGGTTTTCCCATCTTTCAGGCTCTATCAATTTTTATGTTATTGGGCCAAGGTTCCACTTGCACAACATGCAGTTGATTGAAAGTAATTTTTAGTCATAGTTTTAACACCATGGTTTCAAGCAGCTGTATTGAAAATACTACCTGATTTTACATTTTTAAAAGTGTCTCATAATTCTCTTATAGACAAAGCATGTGTGTCAGGTAGAAAGAAGTAACTACTATCTTGTATGTTGAAACATCCTCTGAATAAAAAGTATGATGATTAATATGAGAAATCAGTTTTGGTATTGGTTATAGTACAAATGCTTTTAGTAGTACTTGTTTCTTTACAGTCTTTGAGACTGAGTTATCTGTAGAACATGTTAAGAAGATTCTACACAGTGCAGCACAGACGTGGTGTCAGGTTTGGCTCCTGGATTCCCTGCTGCTGTGAACACCAGAGCAGATGTGCCAGAGCTAATCAAAGAAGCAGTCCTGGCTGGATGTGGTGGATCTGTTCCAGTTGCATTAGGGACATGGCATGGCCAGAACTAGTTGGTCCCAACCACTAGAGAGCAACTGGGAGAGCTGGATGAGATCTGCTGGCTCAGATGCAGGGACACACACGGGTACCTGGTGGCTTGGGTGGGTGAAGTTCAAGGGTACTACAGCTTGGTGCCCTGGTCGAGCCTTTGCCAGCGGCAGCACATTTGTCTTGGTGCTGAGGACACTACAGACTCAAGTGGCTGTGAACTGGCTTTGTGACAGGCTACTCCTCTTGCAGAGTGGAATCTAACACACCCAAGAACCTGGCCTAGCAGTTCCAAAGTGATGATAAAAATGCTGATCAGAAGTTTATGTTTCAACATTTCTCAGTTCAAAAATAATCTAAATGTGCTGTATATATGTATTTATGCATGCCGACATTGTTAATCCATTATGTTGTCTCGTATTACCTCAGAATTCTGTAATTGCTTCCATTTTGTATGTGTTTTTCTTATGTGCCAGGATTTCATAACTCACTGGACAACATTTTTGCCTGATTTGTCAAGAAGGGCATGGTATTAATAACAGTATCTCTTCTTTGTTATCTGATAGACTATTTTAATGGAGGAAAATAAAATAATTTGTTTTACTTTCATATATTTTCATTGTTGAAAAATAAAATGTTGATCTTTTGAAGATGATGGCCATGTCCTTCATATGTAAGACAATAAAAATTGTTGTGATCTTAGGTTTTTTTGCTGTATAGTAGCTAGATAAGAATGTTAATGTTAGATGTATAAGTACCAGGTTATCTCATGGGATATTAAATTTTTTGAGTTGCTTTCTGTCTCAAAAGACAAAGATTTATAGTATATGAGCAGTTCTAATAGGTGGTAATATGAAAGATAATTAAAAGAGCCCATGGAGATGACATGTGGAGTTTAGAAAATAATGAAACCCAGACTGGTTGAATTGAGGAGTTAAATCTGGAAGACTATTTCTTTCTTTAACTAGTAAAACTTAGGCTAGAAATTTTTCAATGAGATGCAATGACATGCTTAAAGACAAATAGATTTTCTGACTCTCTAAGTAATACTGTTATATTGTAATGAAAATGCAGGAGGCGTTCCCTGTGAAGCACAGCACTAATATTTCATGTATAACCAATATGGAAGTGATTAAATTGCTTTACAAGCAAAGGTTGGTAGCATGGTAACAGGAAATATGACAAGCCAATAGCGCCTCTATCTGAAGATGTATTGTTTTGTGGTAATGAAATATTGTAATAACTTTGCCCACCTTTAGAGAAGAATCTCAACTATAGCTCTCTGGAGTTATTCTTCAAACAGTATAATTATTCTGCTTAAATAATTTTTATGCAAAGAACAGTTACACTAAACAGAACCATAAGAATGAAATGACCATATTAAATGTTAACAAAAGCATAAAAGGTAGGCTAATATATAAGTATGCAGATAGAAATAAAATATTTTTTTCAAAAGTAAAAGTAGTTGATTGCCAAGTTTCACATTAATGTCCTTATCCAAAGCCCACTGGACTAACTAAAAGTGATCTCTAGCAGCTCAGTTAAATTCAGTCTTGAGTTCCTTACCCTCTTCCATATGAGTGAAAAGCCAGGACTTCCCTGAATTTCAGTGAATCCAATTTTCAGGACTTAGGTAGCTCCAGTGTATTTAACAGCTTTCTCTTGAACACAGTGTAGCAAAGATTTATACTTTCCTTTTCCACAAAAACTGTAGCCTGGGGCTTCATCAGGATAGTATTTGTACTGAATTTGCTCTTTTAGTATTTGTTTATTGTCAGGAACACCTTGCTCAATTTTTGTACTATATTTGTTCTGTAAATAATGAGAGAGAGAAAAAAGTGAAAACTGTGTGCGTTTGAGTGAGAAATTTAAGTTGGCAACACAGTTAATATTAAAGTTGACATGCATTTTAAGGTTTTAAAGGAGATTTGAAATAAAACGGTATGCTCTGTTTCATAAGGATGGTTTGAGCATTGCTAGAAAGCTTCTGTACTATTTTTTGGTTTTCTCTGAGTGTAAAGTTTGCAGAACTGTTTTTATTTTTTACTCTTCTGATCCAGCTAGATTTTCATACATAGGAAGGTATGCCACATACATATGACCTTTGTTCCTTTCAAATATGTAACTCTTTCAAAATTTGGGGAGTTCGTATTCCCCCATTATGAGGGAATTCAGAACTGTATTAAAAGCTGTTACCTACAGATTTTTGTGCCTGTTAGCTTAAAAGGGAAACAGCCTGCCCCCTCTTCTTGCTATATTATATAGTGGTATGACAATAGTTCTTTTAATTAGGTCATTAAGACATATACAGAAGAATTGACTTGGCAGACCTAAATTACATAAATGTCACAGAAAAGTCAATAGGATGTTTGTTCATGAAATGAGAATCTCGCTGAACACAAGACTGTACTACTAATAATAAAACTTTGCATCAAGGTTGAATTCATAATGCTGTACCAGCTATACCACGTTAAACTCTCTGATGGAAATGCAGTTTGAACTCCAATGTTTACTCAGTATGGAAGTGATGAATACATGGCTCTAACAGAAATGCCATTTTTTGTGCAAGGTACTTACCCAGTGACTGAAGATGAGTACTTCAGTTCAGGAATTGGGCATGCCAGTTAGCACTGTTCTAACTAGGATTTATTTCAATGGTATTTTATTAAATATGCCAATTTCTATATAGTAGTTTACTTCTGGTGGTGATGACACAGGACTTCTTAGAAAATGCATTTCTGCTTCACCATGTGAGATGCTATCCTGGGCCCTGTTCTAGGTTCATGTCAAAACTCGGCATAAACTTGTATGTGAATTTCATTCACACTTCTTCAGAGTCAGTTTCACTAACGGGTACTAAGGAAGATGCCTGAACTGTAGTCATGTAGTACATGCTTTGCTTTTTATCAGAGAGGTATCAGTCAACAGAGCAGGGATGGTTGTTGTCCTGTTCAACTGAAAGGACAGATTTTGTCCCCTTTAGAGGTCTGTAACAGTTCCCAAGAGAGAATTTCATTAAGGGAAAGGATAAGGCTGTCCTGCTTTTGCTATTTTCTGTGGCTAGCTAACAGGTGCTGTTTGCTCTTCTGTCCTGGAACTGCTTTTTGACCATGCACAGGGCTGCATGCCAGTGGAGGCTGATGTAGAGCAGTACAAAAACAGCAAACTAGCCTCTGCCGAAATGTGCTAACCCGACCAGCCTCGTAACATCGGACTTGAAGGCTTGACTTTCATTGGGGAAGTCAACTGTCTGCTGTAACACCCTCTCCCTGGCAGAGAGGGGGAAATTCCCAAATGCTGGCGGAGGGTTCTGTTCATTTGTGAAGTATTAATGAGCTGTTATTATCCTGGTATTCCCTTTAAAATATTTTATGGTGTGTTAAAATGAATAACAGCAGCCATGTCTTACTCAGGAGGTGTGATGCATGAGCATGAGACTAGTTGTTTTTAAACAAGGACTAATTTCGGGCTTTCCCCAGATATTAACTAAGTTCACTTAAATAGATTTTGGACCACACAAGAAGCAATAGTCTACTAAAAAGCTTCTAGTTCTTTGAAAATACTTGCAATTCCATTCAGTATGTGAATGAAGTCCAACCAAAAGACTACAGTGTTCCACAAAATAAATCCAGGGTCTTCACTCTTGCCAGCATGCTGGGAGTTATATTTTCCATCTGAAATGGATTTCTAGCTCATGATTATAATTCTTGTATAAATGGTTAGTTTTTATTGGGGAGACATTTCTTGGTTTGGAAAAATACTTTTTTTCCTTGGTGCTAAAATCATTGAGGTGGGAGGTATGCGAGAGAAATTTCAGTATCAGAACCCAAACGAGGCAAAGGGCTAAAAATGCATCTTAAGGACCATTAGTCAGAACAATTTGAGCTGACAGTAGCCAAGACTGTTTTATATATGAAGTTCATCACATAGAAAGTTGGTTTCTTTAGCTGGAAAAAATGCCTAAAGCGGTACATTTTTGCTGCAGTTGCTAGGGAGCAGCTTATACTGTATCTGTGGGATATAATGGGAGTCGTGTAAAATGCACTATGCTGATAATTTACCTCAGAGTGGTGAGAGCTGAATATTACAGTCACAGAGCACATCTCATTGTACAAAAAATGAAGATGAGATGGATGTTCTCAGTAATGTTAGGTGACAGAGCCACTGTGGTGTACAAGGCACAGGACACATGTCAGTAGGCTGACAGGAGCATGTCAGTCCTGCATGATCCTTAGGTGGGGCTGTGATTAAGTGAGCAAAAAATTAATACATTGGCTAGATGGGAGGAAAGGACACAGCAGAGGAGAAGAAGTAAAACCTGTGTTTTGATTTATTTGACAGATCTCTGCAATGAACAAAGTCCTGAGAAGCCCAAATAGTGTAGTCTTTTTTTAAGACCGGTTCACTTGACTGAAGTCTGTGCTACCAGTAGTATGTTGTTGAACAAAATGAGGATGGGTAGATCTGGGGGGGATCTGACTAACCCTGCTCCAAAGTGAAAATGCTCCACTTCATTTGGAAACAGCTGCTTAGCTATGAAATGTCAACACTTGTAATATAAACCTCTATAATTACTTGGTTATAGGACTTTGTAGTTTTATTTCAGAATCTTTAAAATTGGAATTATTTTGGTTGAAAGCACAGCTTTAACAGTTCAATATTATTAAGATTGTAAATGCAATACATAAGTTATACAGCTATAACACTGGTTTCTTTTTTTTAATCGCATTAAGCATTTCCAAAAATTATCAAAATATTGCTATAGATTTCCATTTTAATATAATAGTTAAAATCTCACCAATATTTTTTCCTTACTGCATCAATACAGTGATACTGTCTTGAAGTTAATTGCTTCACTCATTTGAGCACTGGTGCAAGTTTCTCACATACTTTACACAGAGATTGAGTGTGTTTTCCTCAGCAATTACTGCATTTGTTCAAAGTGAATTAGAAAATCAAAAATGTTAGGAATACTCTTTAATTAGATGATTAAAGAACCCAGCAAGTAGTGTGATATTCAGACAAAAACAAAAGGTATTCATAGCATTTTTAGGCCATGGTAGAATTCAGATAGGACACGAGTTGTACTGTGCAGTTAAAGTGCCGCAAAAGGGTTTGCAGTTTCTTGAAATACTGTATGGCATATATTTATAGTTTTCAAGCAATTTTATCTTTCCAGGCTCAGCTGCCTCACCTTGAAAGATGCTTTCAATAAGCAATCTCACAGTAAGCTGTCTGAAAATATGATGTTATTCCTAACAACAATTTGAAACCCACTGGACTTGGCCTTCACAAAACTTTGTGAACAGATACTATCAAAATGCAGCTGAAGTTAATGAAGTTATGTACACTAGCTACACTAGCCAAAGATGAAAAAAAACCCTTTCATAATCTGCTTTTGCAGATTACTGACTTCTCCAACCTTTTCTAAATGTTGGAGGGTTTTTTTCTTCTCTAATCAACCTTTAGGTTTTTGACTCTTCCAACAGTTTAGCTCCTGTAATTTTTTCATAAAGATCCAACTTTTTTTTTCCCCAAAGACATCTTTTGGTATTGAAGAAACATCTCAAATTGATTTCAAAGGCTCTGTTCACAGTACAGTCTTTAAGTGATGCCTCCTTTAGAACAGATTTGTTCCACGTGCATTGTTCTGAGAAGCAGTTTCTAATTTCTGAAATGCTCCTTTTTAAATAAAATACAATAACTTCCTTCTGTAGTTTTTATATTTTTATATGATCGATTTCTCTGTGGATTATATTATTATAAGCTTTAATTAATATTACATACTATACATAAATATTCACATGTTTTTCATTTAGCTGTTTGGGTTTTCTTTTGTGAATGAAGCATGTAAAACTAATAATTCAAAAGAGAACAGGACTAGACATTGTAATTGCTGTTTTATATAGTTGTCTGTATTACATTTTTGTTCTACTTCACTTCGTAAATAGAATAATGCATTTCTGTTAGTAACACGAAGAATATTTTGTAAAGAAACAGTCTGACATCTGGAAAATATTTTAATCTATCTCTTAAAATATGAAGTACATTATTTCTATTCCTTCTTTCCTTCTATTCAGTTTAAGTGTTCAGACTTGGACAATGAGCATGGGAAACACCAAGGAACAGTCAAATACTTTTGCTTTCCTTAGTTAAGTGAAAATATCTACCTGGGTTTTTTTAAATGTCTACTGTTGCAAATCTCCCAGTGATAATTTCTTTTCAGTTGAAATGTTTGGTACTTACAACAAGATTATTGGGATTTTTACCAGTAATGATCCCAATATTCACATAAACAGTTTATAAAATAACGTTTAAAAGTCTGTATAAAAGCTACCTAGGACTAAGAGATTGTTATGCATTCTTTCTGAAGCATTAGAGCAGTAAGAAAGTCATTAATTGTAGTTGATTTCATAGTTTGGCATTTTTCAAGTCTTTTTCCTTGCCCCGGATAATGCCTATTTTATTTTCTATAGCAGATTGGAAGTTGTGCCTCTGCTGCAACTTTTTTGGATTAGATTTATAGTTTGCTTTCCAACTAACTTAACTCTGTGGAAAGGACAGTTGCTTTGGAGGTTTTTTTACAAACCTGAAGCAGAAGATTTGATGCAAAGTACAGGATCCACATAGCTAATGTCTTATGGGAGGAAGGGCCAAAAGTTGGAAAATAAATCTAGAACTAGAATACCAGTGTTTAAATGGGATGTGTTTTGCCCATTCTGAATACCAGTGCTGTCTGGATCTCTTAGACATTAATTAAAATCTAATTTTTTCTGAAGGCCAGCTCTAATTTCTTAGCACCTTTTTGTAAAACTAGTCAAAATTTTGTTCTATCTTGTTTAAAAACAACCCTTTCAATCTGCAAATGCCACCTGAGTTGTCAAATATTCCCAGAGACCATACTGAATCTTGCATAATGAAATATTTTTCTTTTATGTCTGTTGTCATGGTTTAAATCGAGTCAGCAACCAAATGTCACACAGCTGCTCACTCACTCCCCCACCAGTGGGATCAGGGAGAGAATCAGAAGAGTGAAAGCTAGAGAACTCATGGGTTGAGGCAAAGGCAGTTCAATAGGTAAAGCAAAAACCACTGACACAATCAAAGCCAAGCAAGGCACTCATCCACCAGTTCCCACGGGCAGGCAGGCGTTCAGCCACCTCCGGGACAGCCAGGGCTCCACCACGTGTAACAGTGACTTGGGAAAATGAATGCCATGACTCCAATTGTCCATCCTCTTCCCCCTTCTTCCCCCTCTTTATATACTGAATGTGCTGTCATGTGGTCTGGAATGTCCCTTTGGGCAGCTGGGGTCACCCGTCACAGCTGTGTCTCCTCCCAGCCTCCCAGGCACCCCCTGTCCCCTCTCCAGTGTGGCCGTACAAGGAGCAGAAAGGGCCTCGGCTCTGTGAAAGCCCTGCTCAGCAAGAACAAAAACATCTCTCTATTATCAACCCTGTGTTCAGCGTAAATCCAGAGTACAGCCCTGTACTAGCCACTGTGTAGAAAATTAATTCCTCCTCAGCCAAAACCAGTACAGTCTGTGAAGGAAGATGTGATTTTTAAGTAAATATCTCTCCATGAGGGTCATTCATAGAGACTGCAGTTAATTGATGTTTTGCTGGAGTTACTCTTGGTAGTTCTATTCACTGAAGTCTGTTACAGCAACATAGGTCAGTTTGTGAGATAGCCATATACCATTGCAAAACAATCATATTTCATTTTAGAGCCATTGCACCATTTTTGGTAGAATTTGTAATTTTTGCATTCGAGAAAAAACATTTTTAAAGGGAGGGAAATATCTTCAAGTAAGCTGTATTTTCACAGACTTTAGCTTCTAATCTGATGGGATTGTTGACAATCCTCTGACTGATTTCTTAGGTCAACTGAGAATTCAGGGTTTCATCACAAATAAAAATTTTTAAAGTCAACATGATTAGTGATGTCTTGCTAGTGTCTGCAAATGTCTTTGCACTCCCAGTACTTTTTCATTTTTAAATACTACTACAGAGGAAAACAATATAGTAATAGTAGTGGGTTCTAATTTTATCAGGCATGATATTTCTTGTTGATTTTGTTGGAAAGAAAATTAAGTAGGCTTTGGCACTGAGCTGTTAAAGCTCAGATATTTACAGGAGGCAAAGTGAACATCTGTGAAATCTCTATTTCCAGAGCAGCGTCACCCAAAAAGTGTAGGCACTTACATGCAAATCCTGAGCCCTCTCAGGAAAATATTCAGGAATTTGAGGTGTGGCGTAGGGAAAATACTGGAATGCTGCTTCTGCTCCTTTAATAAATATCTATAGATACTGCGTCTGAGCTGTTGAAATTGCTGTGTCCAAGCAGCGCTGGCATTTATTTCGTTTGGTTGGTTTACACCACATACATACAATTCTTAGATGTTCAGAGAGAGCAATTATGTGACTGGTAGAGTAATTCAAAGCTGTAATTCCACAGTGAAATGATGACGTCTTTAGTGCCATATATTCTGTAGTCTTGATGGTACATTGTTCCTGATGAACATCTTACCTAGATGGTACCTGCATGTTTACAAAAGGCTGAATGAGCTTTGGGCTGCTCACAGACAGGGACTGGGAGGGACGATTTTTCCCTGCTGTTTTGTGCTGGAATCACAAGCCAGGGCTGGACGCTGTTTCAAGGTGACAGCACTGTAGCTACTCAAGGATGTAGCCTAAGGCAGTGTACCTCTACATTGTAATGTTGGTACAATATGTGTTTAGACATACATTAAAAAGTTTGGCCTTGCTGTGCAGAAGTGATCCAGAGATTCTGAACAGTAGTGAATCACCTCATTCTGCCATTACACCCTTAATTTTCACTGCAGTGTTTACCCCAGAATTTCCACTCAGCTCTGGGATGGCTCTAAATTGGTTATTCAAGTTGGAAAAAGAAAAAGAAAAGGATCTAGAGCAGCAAGCCAAAATAGAATCTACAGTGAATCCCAGCCAAGATCTATCAATCCTTTTCCTCCTAATAAAGATTCCACTATTGCTGCTCAGAAAGCAAATATTATATTTCAAACAGTAATTTTGACTCATTAAATTCCCTTAGTCCCACCCATAGCTCTATTTTCTGAGACAAAAGATGCTTCTACAGTGTAGTTCATGTAAGTTAGATAATCCTACCAAATGGTTGGATTGTGCAAGGAAGACCAGATTGTCTCCAGCTGTACAAAGATGGAGCTGAGGTTGGACAAAGCAGATAGCTGCATTTCAGTCAATGAAGAAGACTTAAAGGTGAATTGTGTTAAAGCTGACTAGTGTCAGTCTGGCCAGGCAGTTATCACCTGTTCCTCCCAACCCACAGATCAGCTACTCTTTCTAGAGCCACAAACTTATGTAAAAAAGTCTTTCAGTGACTATTATACTAAGCAGAGACTGACCAATAAGCAATTTCCTTCAGCTTGCTGCATTGTGGCATCAAGTTTTAAACCATGGTTGACCCCAGTTTCCAGCTCTAAGGATGGTGAATCAGGCATGAATTAAGTTACGTTGCCAAGATCTCCTTAATGCAATTTTTAAATGTAGATAAAGTTGCAGGAGTTGCACTGCTGGTGAGCTTTGTTATGATAGTGTTCTTTGGTAGGTGTCATGGAGTCTCCTTCTCTGGAAAGACTCAAAACCTCCCCGGATGGGATCCTGTGCAACCTGCTCTAAGTGAACCTGCTTTGGCAGGGGGCTTTGACTAGATGGTCCCTTCCAACCTCAACGATTCTGTGATTCTGCATTCCTCTGCAAATGAGGCTGAGAACTCTGATTGTTTTGGTTTTTTTAACTGATGAAGGTACCTAAATCAGTAACACTGTCTTCTTAATTTAGCAGTTGCTTTTAAAAGGCAAGTAAGAAGATCCACCAAGGAACTACATCCTTGGTTATTCTTGCAGATTCTGGAGATGCTGAACAGGCATCACATGTTCCATGTGGGTTATGCTTGTTTAGTTCAGACTTGGTTCTGTTGTTTGTTGTTGGGGGTTTTTTTTAAGTGCCAGCTAATTTGAGGAAACTTGTGATCAGCATTTCCTTGATGATAAATGAAGGAAGTAAACAACTAAGAGCTCCTTGTCTGCTTTTCTGAAGTATGGGACCACTCAGATTGATAGCATCCACAAAACAACAGACTCATTTGCACTTCCCTACTCTCCAGCTGCTGTTTTTGGTATCATAAGATATGGGGTCAGGATGGAATGCCAGAATTATTAATTCTTTGATGAATGAGACTTTGATGAATAGGAAAGGGGTTTTCTCCCCTGTTTTCTAAATAGAATGTGAGGCTGTACAAAGATCTTTCAATAGCGCTGTATAGGGGATCTCTTCTATACCTGCATTAGAAAATCCTAAAGGTAAATTACAGATCATTGTTTCCCTTTCCTAGAACAGAAAATTGGCATGGAATTGCGAGAGCTTGTAGTCAAAAGAGAGGCCTCTAAAGTCACACATTTCTCAGAAGCATTTGTCAGTAATATGTGATGTGTGTCCGTGTGTCTGGCTCATTTTCCCCAAACATTACAAGGATTTTCTGTGGTCTAATCTGGGATGTTCTAGACATTCAAAACAAAACAGAACAGAAAAATTGTACTACATATATATGTTATAGTCTTCATGAATCTGTTTAGATTCACAGTCCTCTACAATTATGGGGGGAAAAAAGTGTATCTGATAAAGATGCACCTTTCTGATATTAGCAGTTTAATTAAGGATTGTTTTTCACCAAAATAAGCAGTCCTCCAGAAAATTACATATCATTTAAATTCTAAATCACTTTAATACCAATTAAAATGAAGATTACTGTCTGCCACTTGCATTCTTTGTTATGCATCTGATGACAGAAAAGATGGGTGTGATGGTACAGGCCTCCTTGGCCTTGCTGCCAATCTTTTATTAACTCAAATAGAAAACTTGGCAGGTGGAGTTGGGCTTCTGACCCTTTGAGAAGGGCATCTCCCTTTGACAGAAGAAACTGTTTCAAACCACAAGTCAAGAAACAGGATTAATAGGTCTGAAAAGCAGTTGAGTGCAGACCACAGCCAGCACAGAAAGGTTAAGGCAAGATTCAGGCAACCAGTAAGGCAGAGAAATGAAGAAACAGCAATGTGGTTATGTGGCTGTTACTTTGTTTACTGCTGACCACACCTACAACTAATTGTCGTGTATAGAAAACTGAAGGAATTAGTCTTTAGGTTAGTCACTAGTTAGTAAAAAAACCCCTCAACCCACAAAAAAACCCCCAACAATAACAAAAAACCCAAACCAAACAAAAAAACCCCTAACCAAATAGAATGTGGGAAAAGTTACTGCTTTCTACCTCTGCATTTAACATGTAAATTATTTTAATGTATTTTTTTTAAAATTTGCCCTGAGCACTGGAGTACTTTGTCTAACACAGGCATCTTCGTACACAGGGCAAGAAATAGCAGGTGACACCTGGATAAATGTCTAAATTACGCTGTATGATGATATGCATTCAGGGACTGGATAGTGTGTCCAAACCCATTTTTTGCACAGGATGTTAAGAGCCTAGTAGACAGAAACTTTAATGGCAATTGGTACCAATAAGAGTTAGAATAATGCAGGCAATAAATAATAAGAATGATCCTGTTCAAGCCAAAGGAATACTTAGCCTGACTAATTCTAGGGGGGGGAAAGAAGTTTCTACCATTTTTATAATTTTGTTCTTCATATGGATGTCCTGGGCTATCAGTCAGCTTTCTTTAACTGAAGCCAGCTGGCAGGTGACACTGCAGTTTATCAACTGCCAGTAAATAAAATGTTATGCTCCAGAAAAATTCAATTCCCAAATCCCACCCCTAAAAATCAATAAAGCTTCTCCTCCAGCTAAAGCATTTCTTATGAGCATTCATTTTTTAAATACAGCATTTTTCGTCACCTTTCTTAAAAATACAGATAAAAACTAAAACCAAATTAATATTAAAAGCTATGAAAACTGTGGTACTAGAAACAAATATCTTTTTAATTTTCATAAACATTAAACTTTTTTTTTATTTGGGTTAACAAATAAAGTGTTTTAAAATTAGTAAGGATGCAAAGATTTATTGTATGAGTCCTTAAAACTAAAATAATATTTGGAATTTTGGATACTTATACTGTAACCTTACTCTCACTCTCTGAAGCTCCTGTTCCCAAGTTAAACATCACAAGACTGGCTACTCTGTTGTATAGGATTTTATTGCATTACGGTATATCATCCTACACCTAATAATGTTGTCTTGGTCAGTCAGTACCCAGCTGTGGTTTAGTTTGGAATTTCAAACTATAAAGAACTAATAAAATCCAACTCAATCTTCATTAGTATTTACATCTTTCCCTTTAAATATTGTGATGCAATCTCATTAGGAGGTGGCAGAGAAGTATGACCAATCTAGTCATGGAGGCACAGGGGTCCGTGTGCTTTGCATCTCAAGTCTGCATAAGCTGCCAGATGGTGCAAACGCCTTTTTCACCCTCCTTTGTGTATCAGAGCTGTATTTAAACTTTCCTAGTGTTGTGGTTGTATAAAATCAAACCTCCTGGAATTCTTTGTGTCACCTTCTGTTTCTGCCAGTGACATCTGGAATATCTAGTGTGTTACAGTTTTGGTTTCAAAATAGGCTGCTGTTAACTTTTAGGATATTAACCACTTGATGCATTTCCCTTCTTTCTGATCTTTTCCAGCAGCCTCTAGAGCTCTTCACCTCAAAGAGGTTCCTAGAGCTTGCTCTTGGTGCAAACTGAAGTGTTCAGCCCTTCATGGAATCAATGGAGTCTAATCCATTCATATAAATATCCTTAAAAAGATTCTGGGACCTTCATTGAGTGACACAATATGGTCAGTTGTCCATTTGCTCTGTACTCAGTGTACAGTGAATCGTGTTACTTCCTAATCCCATGCTCCTCTTCAGAGAAGCCTGTGCAGCTCTCTGAGGAAATACCTGTTCAGACCCTCTTGCTTCAACCCACCTCTGTGATCACTCTTTTAAGATGAATCTGGATGGAATGTAATCAAAGTCTTACAAAAATAGAAAAATATCCAGCTGGAATTCTAACAACTTGATTTGTTGGACAGCTCATGTTCACTAATACATGTTTTAGCTCAAAAAAAAGTTATGTAATATAGGAAGGAAAAAGTGTATTTTTTTCATGATTATGCTAATTATCACCATGCTTGAATTTGGGGGGGGTTGTTTGCGGTTTTTTAAACTGAGCTGCTTGCATGCTCATAGGAATAGGTAGGAATACTAGTACTCCTACAGCTTCAAAAAGTTATGGGGCATATTTACAATGGGAAAGAATTTCATCTCCCTGTCTGGGGGATAAGTCATATGGATAAATGTACTTGATCAAAAATGAAAAATAAAATATCTCCAAGCAAAGACGAAATTCAAAGAAACCATAATCAGATAAGACACAGAAGTAATCTCAGATCTATGTATTAAATTTGAGCCAATTTACTAAATTAAAAAGATTGGAATTATATTCATGTTATTTCTGACAGTTATGTTTTCCTGGTTTACAGCAGAACATCAAGAAGGACAACATATACTGATATTATTCAATAACTAGAAATATATTGAAGCTTACATTTCTAAGGAGCATTTACAAGGAGATAACTGCTAAAAATTCTGCCCAGTGTGTGGAACAGGCTATTTGGGGTTTTTCACTAAGGAGAAATACAGAAATATAAGAAAGAACCTGAAAGTCAAGACAATCATTTTCCCAGTTGTTTCTGCTTGTCTGGCAGTAGGATTTATTTTTCTCTCCTGAGTAAGGTTGTACTGGGAATAAAGTACAGCATTTTTTGTGGTCCCACTCAGAAAGCCATCTTCAGTGCCTGAGATAATCCAGCACTGGCCCTTTTCCCACTCGAGCAGAAGCTGAGTGATTTTGCCTTGCTCACAGGATGCAGCAGGACTCCCTGCAGCCTTTGGCTGAGTGACCAGCCCTGCCTTGCCCAGCAGCATGCTCCTGTCCTCATACACACCTGCCAATCACCAGCCTGGCTGCTAAATACATCAGCAAATACATTTTCATTTCAAAGCCATGTTTGTCACTGAAAGTCTTTGAATTTTATTTGTGGTAGCTAATTGTTGGGACAAATGAACTTGCTGTTGAGAGCAAATGATGTTCCAGCACCTCTGCAAATAACATCATGTAACACTGTGGTGCGTTTGGGTAAATTCAGGACACCAAGCTGAAGCTCTCTTTGGTTCTAGGCAGCAAATGAGAATAAGGATTCCTTAGTTCTTTAGCTTTCTAAAAAATTATTTGCCTACATTAGAAAAAGGAAAAGCTACCAGGAAAACAGACAGTTTTCTGGTTTGAAAGCCTATGGGAAAAGTGAAACTAGTTTGTTTTGCCTTGTCATCTGGATGAAGAAATAAATCATGTAATGCCTTTATGAAAACTAATCACACTTTATCCTTCCCCAAATGGTAATATTGGTGCACAGAAATGAGGAAAGCTGTATTGCACATGCTCTCTCCTGGTACTACATTTGCTTTATTCTAATTTCCATGTAAAAGAAATTACTTGCATGTTAACAATAAGCAGAAAAATCAGGACCCTTCTACCGTTAGATAATCTAATGCCAAAAGCACTGCCAACAACAACCTTCCTGACATTATTTAAGTGGGGAAGGGAGACAGTCAACATATATTATGTGGTTTTCCTCATCAGCCCCCACCCCAGGCGTGCTGAGGTTTAGTGTCAGAGCCATGGAGGCCAGCATTCGGCTGCATTCTTACACCGAGGTGAGAAAGTGCTGACCAAAGCCAGCACAGTGAAAAAAGGGGTAATTTATAATAAATATGAGATAGATGGTATTGACAATCTGACAGGGCAAATCCTTGTTTGCAGTGGGAATGACGTGCAGTTAGCAGATAAGGTCAGACAGAGGATGTTTCATATCCAAGTCATCATCAGCTACAAAAAAAGTTACTACTTTCCCCCTGGGCAATTGATCTTGTCATTGACACCTGTCTTTACCATTTTTTCCTGATAAAAACCTGACTTTTTTTTTTTTTTTTTTTTGAAGCCTGTATGCTAACTATACACCTGTGTACCCTGGGCAAAGAAGGTAAAGGGGGGAAATACGGGCTTCCATTATCTAAACAAACATTTAAATACCTAAACAAAGCAGCCAGTTCCTTAGTTTGCTCTTAAGGTATTCTGGTAAGTAAATATCTTATTCTTGACTGTATTCACAAACATTTTGCCAAGGAAGGTTCTACATTAAAATCTAGAAGACTTATATAAATATATCACCTGCCAGAATTTATTCTTGGTTTACTTTTATGCTCTTCCAGAATCATCCCATCCATCATGAATTTACTACAGGTCACTGATCCCAGGTGAAAGTCAGGCTATGTTACATTGAGTAGGGAAGACAACTGCTTGTTTTACGTACACCCCAAGGATATTCTTCTCAGAGGAGGCATGGAACAAGCTCATCAATTTCTTGGCATTAATTTCTAAAAAAGACATCAAATTTTGATGCTCCTTTTTAGCTCTGAAATGTCTAGCTAGAGCAGTGTGGTGCTTTTTGAGCCTGTCCAGTATCACTTAAGATGATCCCCTCCAGATCTGCAGTGAAATGCCATAACCTCTTTGGGTATGTAACAACTCAACTCTCTGTATTAATTACATTAAAATGTCACTGTTTTTACTCTACTCTTACCAACCTAGCACCTGATTCATGTGAAGGAAACATTTCTATACCTTTTAATTCCAGTTATACTCTGAAGAGTGAAGCATGGCAGAACTTTAATTCAGTCTACCTTTTTTTCTCCCTGAAAGCATTAATGAGCATGCAGAGAACACAGGGAGATAGTGAAAGTCCTTACTGTACCTTTAATCTACTGTAAGAATCCTTTTCTTATTAATAATACATGTGAAAGAATGAGCTTCAATGGACTGATTGGTTCCAGGTGCTCTAACTATATGCCTCAAATGATAACAGTGAAAGCAGAGTTTTTAGAGATAGGAGTAGGAAAATAATGTATTTAATATATACTTCTAGAAATAACTTCATATCCATTCATTTTATGGGCACTAATCTAACCACACATTTTTAGTACATAGTTTTTGCACTAATCTAGGATTTTGTCAAAGCATCCCTCTTGTGCCTTTGTCAAGCAGAATTTGAATAAAATGCCTGAGTAAAAAGTAGAAGACTAAGGAAGAAATCAAGCCATAAAAAAAAAAAATTGCACATCATATTGTAACAAGTATATAACCTATTGCACTGTGAAACAAAAGGAAAGCTCAGTGATTTTCCAGTGTACTCACTTGGGACTCAACCCTCATCTGTGGGATCCTCATCTGTGTCACTTCCTATAATAGTGAATTCAAATAAATTCATTTTCAGTTTTCATTGTTTGCTGTGCTCTCTCTCCTTCTACATGTTTATTGTTACTGACTTTTGTGAGCCTCTGATGAGTTTTCGTGAAAAAGCCAATGTACATTCAGCCTTCTAATCTTTTGAAATAGGGACTAGATTACTAGGAAGAATGGGAAAATTATCAAATATAAATTGACATAGCTGGAAATTAGTTCGTTCTGAGTTATATCCTATTATCAACTGAGTTTTGCACCATGCAAATCAAAACACATGGAAATAAAAGTACAAAAGGAAAATTAAATTCTTTTCAACTTCTCTTTAATAAGTGTTTCATTCCTAGTGGAGAACCAGAGCATCTTCCCTTCATAAGTATAAACAGAAAGCAATAAAAATGAGTTTGAGATTGAATGAGGATCCCGGTAAATGAAGCTGACACCAGAGAGATGGAGGGTAGGAGTGCACAGGAGGGTGACAATTCTAGGAAATATATGTGTGTCTGTGTGTGTGTGTGTGTGTGTACATGCATGTACTCTGAAGGGAGGAGAGAGAGAGAAACAGGAGAGGGTGACAAAAGATCATTAAAAGACTGAAGAAAAACAAGTGTCTAGAGAATAGAATTAAGAAAAACTCAGCAAGGAGGTTAAGAATGAAGCTTGGAGGTGTTGGGGTGTGTTTCCTAAGCAGACCGCTGATACTCTGCAGGCAAGAGCTGTGCATCTGTGATGAGACCAAGGAGGAAACAAAGAAGTAGGCAGGTAGCCTGTAAAAACGGGTTATTTTTGAAAAGGACAGAAGTCAGGATTTGCAAGCTGAGTCAGCATTATCACTTATTTAAATATACACTCCTAAAGATCCCAGAAACCCAACATTAAGCTTTTAACTTTCCTGTTGTGTCAATATAATCAATAACTCAAACTTCTAAATGTCTATTTCACAATCAGCATTTCAGCTGAACTGAAGTGAGCCCTGCAGGCATGTAAGCAATGTGGTTGATTTTCACAGTATAAATGTTTTGTACTTGCATACTCTTATTAATCACTGTTTCAGGTCCTAACAGTATTCATGGTAGATGTACACTTCTGGATAGTAGCTTTGTTAGCTAGAACTCATGCAAACATTGACAACCTATTCTGTCCTTTTTATGTTTTGTTTCTTTAGTAAGAACATAGTAATATCTGCTAAGGATGGAATCTATAGCACATTTGTCAGAGAAACAATTTGAAATGGCCACTCAGCTCTTTCAGTGGCTTTATTTGCACCACAGCATAAAACCACAATTTAGTATTTTCTTGGGCAGAATAAATAACTGCAATTCAATAATTCAGAAGCTGAGCACAGGCTGAGGTAGGACATTGTCCTTGTGCACTGCTGGAGAGAGCAGTGGGGTCCCAAAGCATCCCCTGTGTGCACCATGGACCTCTGAGTCATCACCAGTCCCGTCTGCCTCATGTTACCACTGCTATATTATTGCCAGACATGAGCAGCCTCTGTGCTGGCTGCATTTGTGCCTTTCCCTTCTCATTCCAGGGCTGCACTGTTTGCATCAGTACTGTATGAAACTCATAAAAAATCACTGAGGTGTACAGAATATAAAGACCTCACAACAATGTATTAAAACAAGTGACTGTATCACTAAATCATCATCTGAGATTTTGAAGACACAGAACCCACTTATTTCTCTAGGCCTCAGGACTTTCAAGAGTTAAATTTATGTAATCTGACAATATGCAGCATTGTAGAGTTGCAGCTGGCTTTTCATAGGTATTCTCCAAAAAAACTGTTTTATGTGCTGAGAATACTGAGATGGAGCTGGTGAGAGTAATTAGGGAAATATAACCTTCCCCAGGAGTGATATGCTTTTGGAAACAGATTTTGAATCCTTTTTGTTATGAAGATAATTTACTGTTTAAAGAGAACTGTACAGTTTCTCATGTTTGCATAATTATACCTTTATCTTGCCAACTCACTGTGGAAAGCATCATAATGGAAGATGAGAAAATGTTATAAGGGTGATGGAAATATTTTTATCCAGAAAAATCAGTGGTAGTCCTCTGCTATTGTTTTAAAATACCTGTCAAGATGTACAGAAAAATGCACTTGTAATTTTAATTTTGTTACATTCAGTATAATTCTTCTTTCATATTAACATACAACTGATACCTTAAGTGAACACTGAGGTCATGAAAGAAGGAGCCACAACCATGGCAAACTTGAGTATTCTGGTAGTGGTGTTTTCCTCTATTATTTACCAAGTTATCTTTGGTTCAAATGCAACGTGCAGGGTTTAAAACACATTTTCTGAACTTGGAGTTCAGAAGAATTTCCAAAGGCTTCCTGAGCACAATGTGGCTTTTTGCAATGAAAGCAGCAAAACTGCCTACTCATTGAAAGGCTACAAAAGACACAGAGATGGATGACTTTGGATCAGTGACACAGTTTTTTATGTTACTATTTGAGTGATAAAGCCAAGGGGGAAAATCACGACTCAGTGCCAACATATGACCAAATCATGCAGACACATTCTAAAAGAATTAATAAAAAACTGGACACATGTCAAAGGAGATTTAAGAAATTCACCTTCCAAAGATTTTAACAAGTTCACTCCTGAGAACAATCTTGAGGCAACCTATTCTCAATTACGAACCTTACTGAGGTTTATTAAAATCATGAAAAAGACTCCCTTTGACCTGGATTATTGATCAGTTAAGTTTTTCTCTGCGTAATGGCAGATCACTCACCTAGCAATGCTGACCTTTTTATGAGAGTCTCATGCTGGGATCAGCACAGGCTGGCCAGCAGGGAGAAACACAACAGAAGAAAAAAAATAGCTGAAATGTGATTAAAATTTGTGATGCAAATTGATCATAAAATTCACAGATCATAAGAAATGCTACATCATACAGCAGACTGATGAAGAGTGACCACTCACTCATAAGTTCTTTTTAGACCAGTGTTTTGACAGTGGAACAGTCTTGTTGAGTCTCTTAACACTTTAAACCATAATGGAAGGCAATCAAGTCAGATTGAGAACTCAAATTCCCATAGGAAACAGCATACAGTACCTAATAGATTAAGATACCCATTCAGTGAAATAAAGGTCAAGTACCACTGAGAAAAGAGAAAAACCTACTGCACACTGTGCTTATATTAGGCTTAAATTATAAAGCAAACCCTTAGTCAAAAGTTAATTCTAGTATTCTCAAAAAATAACTTAATAGTACTAAGTGTTTAGATGATTTCATTTATCTTTTTAGAAATCAAAGTATTTATCATACTGAACTGACTTGAACTGAACAAATTTTGTCTAAAGATAGTTATTTAAAGAGAGAGAATATTTTATCTCTGCTAGTAGTATCAGTATATGTGAAAAAGCCAAACAGTTCTGTCACAGACCAGGATGATAGTTAAGAAATGGAAAACATCTCTTGTGGTGGGTTCACTATTCACTTCTGACACCTGGCTGGTCCAGTATTGAGCATTTAAATTTATGGCACATGACAGCCTGAAAAAGAAGGCATTATGCTTGCATACACAGAACCCCCTGCTGAATTTTTCACAGCTAACTTGTACAATATTTTAATTTCTTACTAAAGGATTTTTTTTCAGAAAGTTTTCTTATAAATGCTTGGTTTTACAAGGATAGTCATTCATTCATCATGCCTGTAAAAAGTGTATGAAGTCTACCTAAGAAGCTTTTTGGGTTTATTACCAGACTAGGTTGTTTTGGTTTTCCATTATGTTTGCTGGGTAATTAAAACTACAAATGGAAAGTTGGTTTGCTTGCATATTGTTTGTAGCAAAGACTGATAGTCTACTAAAGATTTTTGGCACTGAAACTTAAAAGTCTATTGTTAGTAAGAAAATACTCTCCCAAGTACTGAAAGAACAGTAGAAATCTGCATTTTTCAAATGGCAGTCAACAGATGCAACAGGTAGTCTCCTTCTACAACCCTACATTTATTCTTTTCTCCATACCGCAGTTGCCTTTAAAATGCTAGAATTGTACAAAATTGTTCACACAGCCCCTACTTGAAACCAGCTTCCTTATTTACTACTTCCTTTCTCACTCACTATATAACACACAATTGCAGAAATCCCAGAACTGAATTTTGCCTGTTCCATAGCCTGTGTGCAGAAGTTTTGTTTTACTAACTCTAGTGAAAAGTAACCTGCACGTCTTTGTCTGTAGATTAGCAAACCTTTACCAAAACTAAATGGTGATACACAAAGATGATACACACACCTTATCTGGAAGTGCAAGAATGTTATGTAATACTACAAAACTGGCTGGCTTTAGTGCAACAGTTAAATAGCTTGATACTAAGAACCACGTAATATTTGCATCTCCTTTTAAACTTGATTCTCTTTCTGGTTGCTGAGCGCTGAAAAATCAAAGCTAGTTTGTTTTTGTTTTATTCTGTGTACCTACTTTATGGGACTCACTGCAGGTTTTGGGGGGAAAAAATTCTGTGTTTCAGGAAGAAATCTAATTGGAATTTTAGTAATGGCCAAGATTTTCAAAGAGATCTACAGTTCTCTTAATTTCTCCTGCTTGAGAAAGGCAGAATTCACATGCTCCAGAAGCATTAATTAGCTAGTCTAATTAAGGTATTATAAAAATTTACAAATAAATTACTCTTTTTTTGTATGAAACAATCTTTTTTATACTTTGTTATGCCTATTTGTTAAAAGACCACACACACTTTCAGTGTAGAAGGATTTCAGTACCTGGGCACAGACTGAAGTGCATGACAGGCAGAAAATCTGCATTCACCTTGCAGTTCTGGCACTGGTCTCTTTTTGGTGCAGTACAGCACATGCAGCAACTTAGGGGCAAGGACTTGCTCCACTGGCAGTCCAGAAGGGAAAGTCCTGAGAAGAGTTAGAGGGAACCTTTGGCTCTTTGGAGTTTTAAATGAACAGTCTATTTAAAGTCAGTCATGCACTGAGTCCATTTGGTTGGATTTTTTTCTAACAGAAAAGTTTGAAAACACCTTACAAGGTACAGGAGAGCTGTAACAGTACAGTGTTCTAATGCCGGGAGAAAATTTGTAGCAATTAAGATGGGATATGTAGATGGTCCATGTTTAAGATTATTAAAAACTGTTGTGAAATCCTTCTCTTATCCATTCTGTATTTCAGATTACTCTTCACAAAGTGAAGGGAGAAAATTAAAAGACAAAAAAAAAAGACAAAAAAGAGACAACTAAATTAGCTGTTTCACAAAGATTACTAAAATGTTGTAATTGCATATAATTATCTGTAACTAGATAGAAAAATATGTGCCACTGGAGATGTAACAAGAAGTTACTTCAGACAGCTGTTCTTTTCTACCAGAACAGGCTGTGCTCAATTATGTAAAATCAGAATAATACAAAAGCATATTTTTATATTTTATATTTTAAGGCTATAAATTAGCTCTCACAATTTATTGAGATATTCTCTACATGGCTACATTGTACTGATCCTTGTGAGAGAAAGTATTTTAAAGAAACTGATAAGAACTAGATTTATTTTACTTACTTCCAGGCTGATTCTGTCCAATCACATTCAAGTAGGTGGTGCACAGGACCATTGCCATTTACTGTGGTGGTCCAGTGAAGATCTAGATGTGGAGCCGTGGCTGAGGAAGATGGCAAAGCATCTGTGCTGAGACAATGGTGTAGCAGCCTATTAGCAATTTCTGTAGATGTTCCAAGGCAATTTGTGAGAGGGTTCCTGTCTAGTTTCATTTCTTTCTCAGCTTTACATAATGTCTCTGACCTAAACAGACCAATGAAACCTCTAAGTCTGGACTTGACAAGGCTGACCAGGACAGCCTGCAGGCACTTTGAACCAGTAAAATTCAGTCTTCATAAACACTGAGCTCACTTTTGAGAGAAAGTGTGAAAAATCTGGTTTGTTCTATAAAATCCATTGTCTCAACCTTGCTCCATATGAAATTGCAATGAGTTTTTCTTCCAGCGGCTTGGCATATTGATCTTTGGACACTGCACTGTACAGAGTCTGGCATTTTTCTTTTAGAACAAGTTAACAGGGAAATCCTAGCTCATTAATGTGAGTTTCCACATTGATTTCTGTAGCACCAGGCCATTTAATAGTATGAAAAAGTTTTACAGGCTCGAATAGCTACATGTTAATTACTACTGTTAATTATTATGTACGCATTTATAAAAATAGAACATGTGTAATTGATAATTTTTTTTTTTTTTTAATATTCGATGGCATTTTCTGAAGAGGAAAGCATGATTAAATAGATAAAAAGGTGAATTTTAATTAGCGTACGAGACAAGAAATACCTGTTTGCCGTTGATGCTAAAGTTATCAGATTGCTTAAAAAAACAAGTTAGAAGAATAAGGAATGAAACCATCAGATCTTTAACACAGGAGGAATGAATGACAGTGAAAAGATGAAGAACTGAGTATGAATCTAAACCAGGCATAAGGAATGTGACAGATTTTTTTAAAGTGTGTGGGACATATTTTTTCCATTGTGCCCATACAGAGCTTTCAGTAACCTGCAGTCAACCCCCATTTAAAGATCAAACATCTTGTCTCTCAAAATAAACAAACCAAAACACAGAGACTGCAAGTCTGTCTTTAAGAAACACAGGTCTGAAGGTGATGTAGCCAAGTATTTTTCATACATAAAACAAATACCAAATCTTTCTAATGCAGGTGAAGAAAAATAAAATGTTTTTTTAAAGCTAAAACACGAGTATTCACTAGGAACTTAAATGTAGTATAAGCAAATCATAAAGCATTTCGGAGTTTTGTATCAGTCTTATAAAATAAATGTTCCTGTAAAGGGCATGTCAATCTAAAGAAAGAAGAATAGTACAGAACATTTGTCTTAAGTGCTTCTCAGTGGCACAGAGACAGTAAGTAGTGCAGTATCATTTTCAAAGATAAATCTCTTTTTCAAAGAAAGTGACAAATGTCTGTACTATTAAATTTACTTTTATGGAAACTTTTTGGGAAAAGTTCTAAATGTATATTGTGCACTAATGATCTCATTTTGGAACTGGCAGGGTTTGCACATTCAAATTTGCTCAACATTGTCCAACAGAATAATATTTATAGTGTTTCCAGTAAGGGCAAATAAAAAATTCTGCACCATTAAAATCAAGTCAACACTCCATTATCTGTAACAAAAACAGACTGGAAGAAGCTCCCTTTCCCAGACCGAGGAAGAATTTACCTCCACTGCTGAAGCTTGGTGTGCCACCTGTGAGAGCCTCTCCCAGCACTGCTCAATGTGCACCCTTTGCAAACACGTGGAGCCAGTTCAGGTGCTGCAGCTGGGTCTGCCTAACCCAGGGAGACACTTTGGAACCAGAAGTGTGGCAGCAGGGCATGGCAGGCAAGCCAAAACTGGCTTCAGTTCCGCACACTACCACACAAGTTTTGTCTTGTTTGGCTTGTCCAGAAGCCACATTCTGGCAGGACTCCAAAGCTGGTATCATCTTGCTGGACGTGAGCTGGCCTCGTCTATATCAGTTTTTTTTCTCTGCTCTTGGTAGCCATAAGCCATACCAAATGAGGCTGCACACAATGCATGCACAATTCTTATTTACAGAGATGTTCAGCAAGTGACTTCAGGGGTATTGTCTAAAGTAAATATTTAGTTCCTCTGAAAGGAGGAGCTTACTTGTTCATCATTGGAATAAGCTTCAGAACACGCTAAAAGAAAAAAGCCCCATTCTGCAAAAACAAAAAAGCCCTGTTCTACATAAACAGAAAGGCGAATTATGCCAGGAAGCAACACCTGAGAATAACCACTGGGAAACGTGCATATCTGAATAGCTGGAATCTTGTCTCAAAAAAAGTTTAACTTCTTTGTGCCAACCTATTAGTCTTAGGTGACAAGCTGAACAGGCCTAGGAAGTAGGGCATAATACTTTTCTCCACCTGTTTTCAATGCAGCGTGTGAAATAGAAGACATTACAAAAACTAAACATATAGATAGCACCAAAAATTCCTTAAGTCAACTTAATTCTATTGTTGGTATTTGCTGGCATCACAAGGCACACATAGATAATATTCCCTGTCTTTGAGGAGGAAAAATTGTACTTACTGACATCCTTGTTAGAGGAATGTAAATTGGCTTCATCACTGTCTAGATTAGGCTAGACTAGCACTGATGTTACCTAAGAATAAATTTCTTAAATGCACAGATAGTAGTTTTGCTGTACTTAACATTAAGTAGCTATTTGCCTTGACTTCTGCTGGTATTTCTGATTATCAGTAGTCACTCAGAAACTCAGACTGCCTTTGCAAAGCAGTTCCAGTTCTCTTGATGTGAGTAGTATCTTTTGCAACCAACATCATTATTTTGGATTTTTTCTTCTAACCTTTTTACTAGGTCACCATCTGTTAGAGCAGCTGCATATTTGGTGTGAAGTAGATAGGCCATTGGTTTTGGATTCGGATCAAGCAGCGGTGAGAACTTCGTGTCCTGGCTGAGCAAGGACTTTAGGTGAGCTTGGAGCCAGGGAGGAGTCCCAGCTCCTGAACCACTGCTAGTGCTCCCTGCAGCTCTGAGGTGGATTTTGTTATTACAAGTAATCATAAGCAATAATGAAGTATTTACAAATTCATAATTTAAACAGGGATGTTACACACAAATAGGCATGCCAGAGTGCTTCCAGCTTTGCAAGTATTAAGATTAATCAAATTAATCTTAATTTGATGTTTGACTCTGCAGTCCTTATTAAATACAGACTACAGATACTTTTCCTTAGAAGTTACCATAGGATTTTTCTTGAGTCTCTTAGAAGAATAAATGCATGGAAGGATCTAGAAAAGTAAAAGAATTCAATGGCTGATGCTAATATGCAGCTTTCTGGAAAAAGCACAAGTTTAACATATTAGTAAATATACATACTGAAGGAATGCTTAACTTTTAACAGATTATGGGAGAATAAACTGGTGGAAAGCCTGCTGGGGACGCAGCAGTTCTACCACTGATTCCGAATGTACTGGACATATTTTCCAGCAAGTGCCTGTAAGGGAGACAATAACTAATATATTCCTTGTGCAAATAAGGTGATGGGAAGTGAATTGATTGCTGTTTCTTTATTATATAAAATCATGACTTTTTTGAGAAGATAGCAGTTTGAGGTTTGATGTACGATTGAAAACTACTTTTTGATGTCAAGGAATAGCTTGTGATACAGTTGGAAGGGTTTACTTTCTTAAAATATCACAAAATTAAAACCAACAAGCCACAAAAGCATCTTCTCCCCCTCTCTCTGCCCTTCTTTTAACTTGAAATATGAGTGTAGCAGACCTCACCAGCAGTTAACAGCCTTAATCACTTTCTCAATGATGATCAAGTAGACACCATTACAGCTTTAGATGCCAACCATAAATATGGAGAATGAGGTACCCTTCTGCAGAAGTCTGTCTCATCTCTTCTTTGTAGATAGACAAAGTGTATATATTAAAGATCACACTTTCAAAGATAATATACATAAACAAAAGTATGTACAATTATATCCATTTGTATATTATATATTACTAATAGTAGTTAACTTCTAAGCATTTCAGGAAGCCAACTGGACTCTACAGCACCTCATGATATGCCAACCTGCTTCTAATAATAGAAAAAAATGTAGGCTTCCATTTGTGTGCAAATTAAGAGGACTTTACTGCATGTGGAAGTGTTCAAGTGACTGCTGTAAGAGCTATTTGCCTGTGTGTCAGACAAAGACCATGCAGAAAGGGGACTAATTCTGCTTCAGGCACCTATGGACACATTCAATGCCAAGCCTGGACTTCCCTGTTAGCTGCATTTTTTTCATACAAACTATCCATTCACATGAATAATTGGTTTTCTCAGTGATATTCCTTTTTCCTTTCAGTAAGATCATCAGAAGAAAGCTTCTCTTTGTTTTAGCTGCTTTTTCAAATTGTTTCAATTTAGTTCATGACTCCACACAGGCCTATTTCATCTGCAGGATGACAAAAGCTTTCTTGATCACATGAATGTAATTTTCTGTTAATGAGAACTCTTGAGATTTCTAACATGAGCAGCAAATTTACAAAAATGGTTTCTGGTTTGTTTTTCTTTAAGATTAATTTCATGGAATACTACTAAATTAGGTCAGGCATAAAACGTGCAGGCTCATATCTCTAGAAAGAACATAATTGCTACCATTCACTAATAAGAATGTATTCTAATAGCACTGAGGTTAAATCTCTAGGCATCCCTGGTTGCCTCTATTTATAACTACTGCAGTACAGGTAAAATACTGACGATGTGTCTCAGATAAACTAAGAGGGAATCCTGTGACCAAACTATGCTGAATGGGATTTAAAGAAAAATTTCACCATGCATTTTATAGAGCTATTAAAGAAATATAAAATAATCAACAATGAGATTTATGCTGCTTCTTAATATTATTGATTTTTTTAATGCAAAGAGTAGGTCATATTAGACAATATACATTCTCGTTTAATTACTGAAAATGGCCTTTTTCTGCTTTTGAATAGTCAGTGCTACAAAAAGAGAGGAAAAAGGTATTTTTTTCAAAATGTTATTTTCCTATCACATTTTTAATTTTCATTTAGAGTCCTGAGGAATTTATATAGTGTATCTAGTCATAAGTTTTAACTGTTGCACATACCTTGCAAAAATTGTTCAACAAACATATTTTTTCATAAAAGAAATAATAGAAGTTCATCATTATTTGCCCATTAGGCTATGAAGATTTCAGTGCCAATGAACTATATATAGCAGGTATTATCATAATAACTGTTCACATTAAAGACAAAAATTATGCTTAAAAAACCCCCAACCCTCATTTTTAATATGTAACTGGTGTTAGATTGATTTTCCTCTGGTACGATAATATTTAAAATAGGGATTACAAAATTTCATTGACCCGCTGGCATTTTCTTTGCCATTCACAGGGGTGTTTCCTCTGTCTTCAAGTGTAACAGAAGTGATTTTAATTAGTATTTCATTAGTATTAATAGTTTATTCTCTATAAGATAATTGCAGGGTGGCTCTTAGGATCACTGATAAGAATTCAGATGTAAAACTGGTGCCATCAGAACAGAGATGGTTTTGACTCTGCTGGAGTTTGACTCTGAGCTATCAGATTCCTCCATGGGGAGGTAGAGACTACTAGAAAATCAAGATTATTCTGCTGCAAGAAAATTATTTCCCATAATTTAAAAAGCAAAGAGAAATTTTCTCCTTAGGTAACTATTTTATCATATAATTTTTTAACTCTAAGATTCATTTAGACTGTTTGTTATTTCAGGACGCAGAAAACTTGGTGATTGGAGAAAGGCATGTGAAAGAGAAAATAAGTAACACAAGGTCATGCAGAACAAATCATTAGACTTACAAAAATGCTGAATTCCCTTATGCAGGTAGTTCCTCTCAAATAAATTATCTTCAATTTGATTTTGTGGTGCTGCAGTACTGGGCTAGACAAGACTAGAGACCATTAGGAAACCCACTGAGAACTCTTGAAGATTACTGAGTTATAGTGTTCTTCTTAAGAATATTTGGAGAATATATATGTCCGATCTCTATTGTTTAAAATCCTATTTATCAACTCCATATTTCCCAGAGTGAAAGCTGCAGCATCATTCAAGCCTAATAAGTGGTACTGGGTTTTGTAAAATTCAATTGTAAACCCTGAAAGTTTAATGCCACATATTCAGGTCACTGTTCTTTAGGTCTGTCCTTGTACTCATCAAACAAAGAACATTCCAGCAGGCATTGATACAAAACAGGAAATCTCCTACTACAGCTTTCAACTCATTACAGGTTTTCCCAGTTGGCAGCATAGGGATAAAAGCTCTTACAAATGGATTGCAGGGGCGATAGAAATACAAGGAGAAAATAGTTACACGGATTAATGAAGAGTAGATGAAATTAATCAATTTTAAAATAGTTGGCAAGCTGAATAAACTTATTTAGGTAAATATGCTCTCAAGAGATAGGAGGATCAGAATACAACACAGAACTTGTAAAACAGCTATTTAAATAATATAAGGAAATGCTTGAGAAATTTTAATATTCAATATATTGTCAACATTTGTGCTCATTTTAAGATACTAAAATAAATCATTAATGGAGTTCCTGAACATCTTGGAAACAGTTTTGTAAAAGCATGAACATAGTTCTGTGAAATATCTGAAAAATGGGGACGAAGAGAAAATGAAAGCAGCATCAATCTTTCTTCTAAATCGTAACCTGAACAATGTAGTGCTCCCTGCCCTTGTCCATACGTTTCCACCAGCTGGTGGTATTCAGATTTGTGCTATGATTCATACAGACACAAAAAACTGTGTATGACAAAGAGATTGTTACTTCTCTTGTAGTTTCCTACTAAGAGACTCGAGGCAGGATGGCATATGTAATCAGTTAACTGTCTTTTGTCAGGGACGTCAACTGAACAAATTGATTTTTTTCTGTGCTGAATTAAACTGTTATTTCCACAAGTGTCTCACACAAAGGCAGAAAGTGCTGGCAACTATTTAGAACTTTGAAAATGTGATTTACAAGAAAGCTATTTAGAGTGCTTTGTTGGGAAGTGTTTCATATCTTTGTGTCTCAGTCATCTGTATTACTTATTCATTATATTTCTACTAATTCTTCTTTACCAGTTATCTCCTAAGAGTCCAGTGAAAGTGTGGACCTCATATCAGTAAGCAAGAACATTTGCTATTTTGGCTCCTTCATTTTTATTTTAGTCTTCTTTTTCTTTGCTTTCATCCTTCAAGATCTTACCAGAAAATGTTTTAAATCTTTCTGGGTCAACAACAGAAAAATAATATCCCTTACTTGAATCGTTTTGGCTGAGTGATGGGTAAGTGATACTTACACCATAAAAAGATCAGAAGTGGTCTGCATGCTATTCTCTAACTATTAACACAGAGCTGAAGTTCTGTGCTTATGAATTGTAACAGGGTCCTGCACTGGGGAGGAATAACTCCCTGCACCAGCACAGGCTGGGGGCTGACCTGCTGGGAAGCAGCTCTGTGGAGAAGGACCTGGAGGTCCTGGTGGACAACAACCTGTCCTGAGCAAGCAGAGTGTCCTCGTGGCCAAGAGGTCAGTGTTGTCCTGGGGTACATTAGGAAGAGCATTGCCAGCAGGTCTCCTCAGCCCTGGTGAGGCACATCTGGAGTGCTGTGTCCGGTTCTGGGCTCCTCAGGACCAGAGGGACGTGGAGGTTCTGGAGCAGGTCCAGCAAAGGGCTACAAAGGTGAGCAGGGCTCTGGGGCACCTCGCTCCCAAGGAAGGGCTGAGGGAGCTGGGCCTGTTCAGCCTGGACAAGACTGAGAGGGACCTCATCAGTGCCTGTGAGTGTCTGAAGGAAGGGGGTTGGGAGGATGGATCCAAGCCTTGCTTGGCACTGCCCATCAATAAGGCAAGAGGTAGAGGGCAGAAACTGATGCACAGGAAGTTCCACCTGAATGTGAGGAAGAACTTTACTGTGACTGTGCACTGGAACAGGTTACCCAGAGAGGTTGTGGAGTCTCCCTCGCTGGAGATACTCAGGAGCCACCTGGACACAATCCTAGTAACCTGCTCTAGGGCACCCTGCTGGAGCAGGCGGGTTGGACAGGTGACCTCAGTGGTCCCTTACAACTTTAACATCAACCCACCCCCTCCCCCCACCCCCCAATTTTAAGATATGTTTAAGAACTAAAAAATACTGTGCTCAGACACTGAAAAAAGAGGTCCAGTCATGTTTGTGAATGAATAAATAATTCATTATTCAATTAAGTCAGTGGTGCGACTGAACATTCATAGATATTCTGTTACACGCAAATTAAGTAAATATAAATTAATCCTTGAGGTAATGTTACCATTATGGCTATGTTTTAGAGTTTCTATGTGAGAAGATAAATTTGCAAGGAAAAGAGCAATGTGAGGTCAAGCTGTGGAAAAGGCAATAAAAACCCTGAGAGACCAAGTGAACATTCTCACATCCTGATAAGAAATATTTTCATCTTTTCATTGGCATTTCTTTAAAAATTTCACAGTTGCCTGATAATGAGGTTGTTAATTAATTCAAAATATGATGGTGACAATACTGCTATCTTAAATCATCACACCAACAGTAGTAAAAGAGTAGTAAATGAGGAGGTCAGATGCCTTGGAATTATTTGATCACTGAAGTAAGGAAGAAGCAACATTATGTACATCCTTTGACTCTTTAGGAACCTCCTTACATGGATAACTTCATCATCAGTTTGAACAGAAAAAATTTGATTTTTTTTCTCTTTCATCCTTTAATGCAATGTATGAATGAATAGAAAGATTATGTAGGTACACAGTTTTCATGGTTTGTTTCTCAAGGTCCTTTTTTCTTTTGTTTAGTTTCTTATTTTGACACTAACATTGACTTAATACACAGTATTCCTTAGTTATTTCACAGATAACATGTGTGAAAATCCCAGATCACTCGTGGATGACCCAAAGAGGACAGGACACAGATTTAATATTCCAGATCTTTTCAGACCAAAGCCTGAGCAGGTTTCAGAGTGAAATGAAATGTGGCACCTTCTGTGAACTGCATGAGAAGTAAGGAGGGGAGTGTAAAACCTCTTGCTTTCTTTAGTATCTCCTTTTTGTGACATATTTCTCCCTCTATAATGAGCATTTACATTTTGACAAGCCAGAAGTAATTTTCTATAAGCACACACTGGTAGGGAGGTGTGAGCTCCTCTGACATAATTCTGAAGTTCTATTTGAATGACGGTGGTTTAAAGTTCACTGCTACTGTTTTGAATCCTTTAAGGCAAATTGAAGTTGAAGAGAAGGCAGACAAAAAAGTTCAAAGAGGGAAAAAAAGTGGGAAGGAAAATGAGGGGATGCAATAGAGAACTCTCAAGTAAAACATGGAAAATAGGAAGAGTCAAGAAAAGGGGAGGTAACAAGCTACTAATGATGACACTCCCAGTTCTCAATGAAATGTGGATACCGGCTGTGTAGGTTATCCTTCTATTCCTATCTGTTCATATAGGTCACCTCCTATGCTGGTCTACCTTTCCTGTACTCAGTAGGATGGAGAAATTTTTGCGTCCTGGGTAAAACGCAAAGTTTTCTGTTAAAGACAATGTTTAAATGGTGTATTTTTAAAATATATATTATACATATGTATATATAGACATAGATATATGTGTAAGTATATAGAATCACAGAAACATGTAGGTTGGAAAAGATGTTTAATGTCATTGACTCCAGCCATTAACCTAACACTGGTTCACCACTAAACCATGGCCCCAAGTGCCACATCTACACGTCTTTTAAATATCTCCAAGAATAGTGACTCAACCACTTCCATGGGCAGCCTGTTTCATTGCTTGATAATCTTTCTCATGACATTTGTCCCAATATCCAACCTGAACCTCCCCTGGTGCAACTTGAAACTATTTCCTCTTGTCCTGTCGCGTGTTACTTGGGAGAAGAGACCAACCCCCACTTGGCTACAATCTCCTTTCAAGCAGCTGTAGAGAGTGATAAGGTCCCTCCTGAGCCTCCTCTCCTCCAGGCTAAACAGCCCCAGCTCCCTCAGCCACTTCTTGTAAAACCTGCATATATATGTAACGTATTTTGTACAGATAGATGGATATATATATATTAAAACTTTAACTGTAATTTTTATATATACAAATATATTTTAAAAACAGGTATTCCTACTTGTATTAACTGGTGCCCTTTTGCAATGCTGAGTTATTGCCTGAGGCTACTGCCCGTTTCAGGATCTGTGTTTTAAGACAATGTCTAGGTAACAAATCAGAGGTAGAAACTTCTGTGTATGTATGCTGGCAGCTTTAGGTTTTTTTACAAGCTTGGAAAAGACCATGATTTCTGCAAACAAAGAAAATAACATTAATTCAAAAGAACTAGTCTATTACATGTTGTTTTACTTTATAACGAAGAGTGGACCCCTATGGTGGGAAAATCACTTTTCTACACACATTTCCAATATAGTATGTAGCTCTGAGAGTGCCTACTGGGTGTGACATTGCCAGCTCCTGGTCATCAGAATTATTTCTTCAGGTAAACTGACAGGCAAGTGAAAAAAAACCTCTTAAACTTCTATGTCCTTAGTTTGGCACTAAGTGTAACAATTCTGTTTACCATGGATTTTATGACTCTACCTAATGATCAGCAAAACTGAGTTCTTGAACATCTGTAAGTCAGGCTGAGAGGTCTTCCAAAGAACTGATCTCGCTCTAGTTGTTGGATGTGCACTCAACTGTTTTAATCTACACTAGAGTCTAATTGGCTAACTGGAAACAAAAAAAGAAACCTCCATCATATCTCAAAGGATTTGAGTCTGAAGAGTCATAATGCTCAGTGGAGTGGCAAGGAGGTGTCAGGGCAATAGGGTGATTACAGACTCTCCATATTTCCAAGGAGAGTGGATTTCTTTGCTTGACTGGAGAGATAAAAACTCTCAAGCCAAAAAAGGAGGTCTCAGTAGATACCAAGTTGAGAATTTCAGCTCAAAGTCATTTGAATTGATTGAAGCACTGTCTTATTTTAGCTTGGTTTAAATACACTATTAACCTACAATGCCCCCAAAAGAAAGCAGTATTGTACTTCAAACAATTCTGGAGGGTTTCATGTTGAAATCAGCTGACTTACTGTTCAAGTGGGAGACAGTAATGCTGGTTTTGTTCATCTTTCCTGTAAAGTATGTGAACTGATACATTGTTCAGCTATTCTCTTAAATTATTTTACATGTTGAGAATAGCATTTAAATTGCATTCCTCATTTACCTAGTTTAGTTAATCAAATATTAAAATATTACTATGAGTGATACTGCAACAATATGGCAGCATTTAGCATCAAATAGCATTTCAGTAAAAGCAACATTTTATTTTCATACTCCTCCTGTGTCTCACAGTAAGCAACAAAAATACTAAACAATCAGTAACGAGAAAGTATCGATTCAGGTTTCACATTTTCTTTCTAAAAGAGAGCCTAAAAGTGTAAGTTCTCAACTATGTAAAGAGCTCTCCAGACTCCGATGATGAACAGCAGTTTCTTTCATTTCCTTTACACTACTACGTAAAGCTATTGAGTATGACAGTGGAAAGTTAGAATTTGCTGGCAGATTGGCTTGAGGAAGAGCAACCCTGTGGTACACACAGCAGTGATTTTGTCAAATGCTCTATAAAAAGTAGAGCGATGCAGTGAACATGATACAACAATCCATATTCATGTCAGGACGCAAATTTACTTAATTAAAAGAGAGTAATTTGAAATCAGTAATAAAACCTGAGGGATATAGTAGCTGTGAAGACTTTTTTCCTGTTTTTTAACTGAGACAGCATTGGCCATCCAGACACAATGCTGCACTGTATATACAAGCAAGGTACAAGATGGTTGCTAACTGAAAAATTGCTTGTTCTGCAGCAAGGAAGCCTGGTGACAAGTTATGTATGGTGTGGTATGAATTTAGTTGCTTGAAAAATTAAAACTGGTTCGAGAATTTGGATACACAGATTTCAAGATAACCAATGAAACACAAATCATGGTCGTTGCCCAGATATTCGATTTTAACTTGGTTTATCTGAAAAAAACTGTTACTGCCATAAGTGTGTCATGATTTCACTTAATAAATACAACAAAGTATTATCAAGAAATAAGCTGGAGTGTTTTAGAAAAGAACAGTTCAATGAGGCCACAGATGGAAGGATAACCTCAGGGAGAAGAGTTAATAATAGTTCCAAGTAACTTCATACTGATCAGTCTAAAGTCTGAAATATTTGTCCATGTCATTAATCTTGGGAGAGACATAGGACATAAAAATCTACTTTTCTTTGACATTTTGCTAACACTCAAGTATTAGATAATGTACACAGAGATCTGATTGATAAATTCTGTCTTTTTATATTGGGTTGTAGGGGTCTGAAGTTTTCTTCATGAAAATAATTGTAGAAAATCCAAAAGGCAAAAAGGGAACTAGTCTGAATTTCTTTTTGACTAAGAGAAAGAGATTACTCATTTAAATTACATTTTCTAGAAGTAATTCGTGATAAATGACTACTTAGAAGACTAACATGCCATTTAAATATAACTGATTACTGTAATCCCTTATATTAACCCAGCAACTACATGTTTTGCAATAAACATGAGATTTAAAAGTAGTGAGAATGCTAAAAAAATCTTTGCCAGTAAAATAAGAACTCGTGCTCAGAATTCATAGAGGGGTCTTTTAGTGAGGTGGTAATTTTCTGATAATATCCGCATTTTACAGTATGTGTATGTCAGGGTGTCCTGATACATCTTAATTTTTCATGTAATTATACCTTATTTTATTTAGCACAGCCTTGCTTTGTCTGTGGAATGAAAAACAAATAAACATCACTGTAGAAAGCTTGCAGCCTCAAGATTCACCTGGCAGAAATAAAACTGGCAGCTTTACTACCAATCTACTTTCTACATCTTTTATCCAAAAAATAGACTGCAATTTCCCATATGGAAAAACCCCATGGTGCTAGCTGTAAAACAAGATCAAAATCTGAAAACATTTACCTGTTAAGCCCTGTCTTTATAACTATATGCCTTCCTCTGCTTCTTTTTATTAGCAATTGCTGTATTTTTACCTCTCAAGAGAAATTATTTAAAGTCTTTATTTTTACACCCCGAGTCTTGCTTTAACCATTGCACCAGTCTCAATTCCAAAGCCAGATGTTTATGCTCCTTTAAAATATCAAAGTTCAGTGGATTTTCATGTTTAGAGATGCTTCACAGGAGACACCAAAAATGGTACCAAATCAGGCTCCAATTTCATGACAAGGTCAGCGCATGTAAACTGTGTGTCAGGATTGTTTAAGCACCAAAGTCAGCCTCAGTTGTGCGTGACTTGAATATGCATCACTGAGGCAGCTGGATACAAGGTGGCTTTTTGATGCCAGATGAGGCTGTTGGAGAGCAGGTGAGAGGGAGTTGCTCCCGATGGCCCTGAGGCGCACACGTGGGTTCAAATCACAGCCTCAGCATTAGAGGGGTTTTGGATACACCAGTGTTCCTGCTAGGCTGACACCTAAAATGTTTCTATGCCCTACTGTCTGCTAACAAAATCCCCAGTGCTTGAGTATTTTGCAGAAGGAAGCTGTGAATACTAAATACCCTGAAGCTTGGGAGATTCTACCAATCTCTCCTTCTTGCTTCGGCTGATATTTTGTTGTTAATGCAAAGTCCACCAGCTTCCAGAAGTCCATTTCAGAATACTGACATTATCATGCACTGGTAAGAATCTGATATGCTGGCAGATACAAAATATAAATTTCAAGCCTCCTCAAGACTAGGCAGGGAGCTAAATCCTAAATTTGGACCTATTTCTTCTAACTCCTTAACAGGTGTGATCATTGGATTAATTGATAGGAAGTTTCTCAGCTGTTTTTTGAGAGAGTACAATATCTATTACTAGGCCCGGCTCGGGGGCGAACTCTCAGCTCTCTTAATCCTCAGTGGAAATGAGCACTTTTCCTCAGCCTAAAATTAAGTATCAACATGCCCAGGATAGGATGGACTTAGGTCTCCATTTCCCTCCCGGAAATGCAAGAGGCTACCTGCAGACTAGTTACTGTAGCAATCATTTTTAAGCATCTTGCAATCCCTGTGGATACCACAGAAAAAACCTCATACCTATTTCAGGACCCTGATTTCCACTAGGGATAAGGGAAAAAGTGCTCCCTGAAACTTAGTCTGTGTTTTAGTAATACCAAAACATGACTACATTTCATTTCCCTGTATTTTTCAAAAGATATTTTGTTTGCCAGATTTTCTTTTTCTCTGTCCACCAACTCTAATATCCACTATGTGAAATTGCTAAGTACAAAACAAGAAATATTTCTTGTAGACATTTAATAGGGCTGTGCAAATACTTCACACAAGTGAATAATTTAATAGCTATTAATCTCTTTCCTCACAATAGTCTGTGAATATAGTAATGTCCTCAAAATATAGTTTTTATTCTTTTTTTCTACTAAGATACAGCTATACCGTGCAGTATAAGAAGAAACTAAAATATATCGACATTGATTTATCTGTTTTACATTACTCTGTTTGATGATGAAGAGCTAAAGTAAAAAAAGGTTAGGAAAAGTAATCTGAAAACTAATCAGTGGTTCAAGGTAGGAAAATGTTCTGTGACTTTATGATATTAACAGGGCAGAAAATATCAAGAATTGGAAACTAGCATTTATTTTAGCGAACATCTACTTAAGGCCTGACTGGCCAGCATGCAGGTATTTGAATTAGCAGGGTGAAAAGAGCTGTCCTAATTGTACAGAGCTTGCATGGTAATGCAGGATTCACTCAGACACAGGGAAAACATCCTGGAGCAGCCTACAAGGTCTGTCTCCTGGGAGAGGCAGGTAACGTGGAAGATGTAACTGAGGTCCATAGGCTGGACAGTACAGCCCATCTTGGCACCCAAGGCTGCAACAAGAAGTCTCTGATGGCACAACACTACATGGAGGATAAGGTGCCTCACAAATTATGAATTTCAACTGGATCACGAAGTGTAAATTTTCCGTGAGCAGGAAATTTGAAAGGTAAAAACATTACAAGTGCAGCTTAGTCTGAAGTATGACCAAAGTTCTGTTTAGAACTAGAAATAAATCTGAATTTGCCTTTGAATATTATCTAGGTGACAAAGGTGATAAATGAATAGCAGCACGAAGGTACACCCTCATGTCAGAATTTCCTATTGATGGTTTCTAAACCTAGGAATGCTTTCCTCTAATGTGAACAGCAGGCCTGTGCATACTGCTTGTACACTACAGACAAATGTAACCAAGAGGAAAAAGACAGGGAGTTGTTAACACCTACAGCTTATACTACTTGTTAAATGCAATAGGAATTTGAATTATTTTCTAACTAATAAATGTATAGTGACTGCATTAGGAGAATGTATAGGTCTTGGGACCTAGAGGAAGAATATGGAGATTGTAATGACAACATAATGAATGTAAAGTCATAACCTTTTGAGACTCATTATATATAAATGAGATTGCAGTCTAGCTGAGAATACAATATGTAGTTTTGACCTTTCTTTGAAACACAGAAATGGTGCTTAGCTGTGAAATTCATTATGGTCTCCAGTGTGACATAGCTATTCATTTTTAAAGTGATTAATTTCGGTTAGTATTGACGAAAGACTTCATAGGACAAAATATAGAGATACCGTGGACAAGAACACTGTATAAGCAGGTATCATCTCCCTAACTAAGCATTTATAGGTAGCCATTTTGTCAAATTTTCCATATATAAAATAAAAATAAAGTAGGAAATGTAAAAATGAAATTCAGTCTCTGATTCCATAGACGGAACATGTTTTAGTCTTTTTAATGAAACATATCTTACTAGAAACACAGGTATGATTAAGGAACTATTATCTTGAAGAACAAATGGACAGATGGAATATGCAGACATCTTCAGTTTATGAAAACTTATAAACAAAATGGCACCTATGGCTTTACTAATAAATTGTTTCTTGTAAACTTTGAAAGGCAAGAATGTGTAATCTTTGGCTGGACAGTCCTTCAGGAAAATCATCTGGGTTTGCAAAACCTGGGATCATCAGTGGGAGTTACAGTCTAAACTGCAGAGTTTGGAAATTACAGGGAAGAGAACAGGTTTTAATTCTATAGATTAGGCATGGAATTTAGATCATTTAGTGAAAACTGCGCTGTGGCTATTTTACGCCTACAGTATGAATAAATAGAGAAAAACAGTCCTTAGAGGGACCTGTATCATCACAAAGATTGAAAGTCACTACAAAATTATGCCCAAAGAGAACATGTTATGTTAAGTCATTCTCTGGGCAGCACGACTAAATCAAATTGGATGCACCTCCACTGAGAAGACACAGCACATTTCTCATGTTTGTGTGTTCTTAAATTTGCTGATCAATGAGGGACTGGTCTTCTTCTGTACTGTGCTGGAAATCCCAAAGGATTAATGTGCATATTGAACAGACTGGATCACCAACAGAATGCCTTCTTATAGCTAATAATATTTATAGTTCTGTAGCACTATTTCCTTTACTAACTCCATTTACTGAATGATATTGAACCCTCACAAAAGCAAGTCCTGAGAGAGCTTTTCTGTAACAAACAGAAAACCACACACACAAAAAAAAATCCAGTCCAGTAGGATGCTTTAAAATGATAAAGTAAAAATTATTTGCAGTTTTCAGGATGGTTTTTTTTTAGTGAAGTGAAATATGCAAATATAATGCATTAAAAAGTTTAGCTTATAATTGGTTTACCATATAGACAGAATTTAAGAACAACAGATATCTGTTTATAACACAAAACTCAGGAGTAACTTCAGTATTTAGAAAAAGAATAAAAAATACTATCTCTCTAAAGTTATTACTTCATTTACACTAGGTCTCTTGGCACATCTAGAATCCAAACAGATGTCTTGAATTAATTGAGCAGACAGGAGTGATAAACTTTCTCTGCTGACCTTGTAGTAGCTACCACAAATTGCAGTACCTGAAGATCTTATTCTTTTGCTTTTATGGCTAATTTTATCTTTGGCTAAAGGTCAGAATTAGTCAATTCAATAAGCAATTTAAAATTAAAAGCTCTAATAACATTTCAGTAAAGTTCTGTCATTTTGTTACATGATGTGATTAAATATATTTAATTATATGAATAAATTTTCCAATTACTGGTTTTCATGTGTTAAAGAAGTCTCAAAATACCCTGTGCCATTGTCAGAATAGTGTGTATAAGTACATTTTCTTACATACATTTACTGATGCCTGTAAGTTTTGGACTGTGTTTGGTTTCAAGCAGATTCTTTTTCATGGACCTCATGACTCAAAAAGTCTTAACTGTGATGTAATGTGGTATTTGTTCTGAAGCAGTAATATAATCTTTAAAAATAGAAGTGTTCATCTTTTCATGCATGTTGACTAAGTTTTCTGAGTACTTCCAACAGAATAACCTACCCTACAGGGTTTATTTCTATTATACTGGGTTTATATCATATAACTTTCTAAATACTACTTTTACAAGGTATGGATATAATAGTACCATCTCAAATGATATTTTTAAAGGTAAACTTACTCATAATATACTAGGAAAGCCAAAATAACATTTTTAAAAAGCAAATTTTGTGCAGTACAGAGAATTTTTTTAGTATGATAAGGAAATGTATCCTGTTGCCAGTAAGGCTCGATATATAAATCTTGAAAGTAAAACCTAACTTCTGAATGGACAGAACAGAAAAAGTCTGCCAGATTTGTTCACATACACCTTTTCACAAGTTAGGAACAGGAATCAGAAATTACAGTTCAAAATTAATCTAATCAAATTTGATTGAAATCTAACCAGATTTGTTAGAGCATTGTGTAAAGATTTTACCTAAGTTTGAACTCACATTTATTTCATGAGCAAACACATACAGGTTTTACGTTAGCCCAGGTTTTGCAGGGAGAGCTTAGTCCTTACTGTGAGGGTCTGTGTGTGTGCAGGCAACAACCTGGGCAGAGACCCCAACTCGGTTCTAAGGTACAGTGTAACTTGGAGAGAGAGGATCAGAAGACTTCATAGCTTGGCTGCACCTTCACATTTTCTGCCTTATGGAGATTGTTAAATGAACTGAATTTAGTCCTTATTTAATACGGAATGTAATTTCCTGGGGAAGTCAAACTGGAAGGAAAGCTCCATGAACCTGGACAATGGAAATTGTTTATATAAATAATGTAATACTAGAAGAAAAGGTGAACTAGAAAAACAACTCCAGGAGCAGGGAAGCAGAGTGTAGAAGAAAGAAGGGTTGAGCTGTTTTATTAAAATATAGTGATCAAAGATCACAAGTAATGCTTAATGTTTTATAAGATCAGATGAACAGCTTCCTAAAACTAGAGATTTAGAGACAGTGAATGTCTCCAGTGATCCTTTATTAATACAAATGTGTAAAAAAAGAAATTTATTACTCGCAAAAAAAAATCCTGTGTTCTCCTTTGTGTGCTTCATTTCGTGAAAAGTTATTTTCCAATCTTATGTCTCAGAGAAGGAATTACAACTCCTGCTGTACATATACAATTGCTTCAAGTCCAAAGTGCCCAACTCTCCAGATTTTCTCTGTGGATTCCATTTAATCAATTGCTCAGATACAACAGGCTATTGCAAGCTAGTACACATTTAATGATATAATATAAGCTTCAAGACAAGTTCACAAGGTGACAGTGGTCCAGCCTCAAAAGAAAGTGAGTTTCAGCTCTCTGTGCTTTTCACTTGGCCTAAATCCCGCGAAGTGCTGGGACGCTACAGAGAAGCACAACAGTGTACTTGGTAGGAGGGCTGAGGACACTGCATTTGAGGCATCTGCAGCTTATTCTAGCCCAAAGACTAGGAAGAAAACTCTGTGTTCCCTATAGTAGGCCGGAACATGAACAAAAGAGACAGCAATACATAAAAGAAACCTTTGTAACAATGGCAATATGCACAGTAAAAGAATTCAAAAGCATAATAGGGGTTAAAAGAAAATATTGTCTGTAGGAAGCTGGGGCAAAGAAACAAAAATATCAGGCCTAAACAATGACTTCTGCCAACTCTTTTCTTTTGTTCATCTATTTGCTTCTATTCAGGATTCTTTACTGTGCCCTTTACTGATGGCTGAGTGCTTGGCATAAACCCTGCCAGCTCATTCAGATCTGTGAGGGAGCAACACTGAGCCTCTGTCAGAAATCCTGCTTCTTCAATGCCCAAGGCAGGTCATGAGTGAGCCTGATAGCTGCCCAAGCAGCACAGGCACAGATTAATGATTACCTTGTCCAGTTCCTGGCCATTCTAGCACAGCCCTGGGCGGCTGCTGGATGCTGTCCAGTCAGCAATTTTCCAGTTCAGAAAGCTGTGGGTAGCTGTGAAGAAGCACAAATCACAACTATCTGTCCTTGGCCTGTGCAATAACAGCCTATGGTCAAAAACCAGCCAAAGACAGAAGATACCCAGGAATTTGGCAATGCAATTTCACACTGGTGTCTGACATCTCTGCTGTTTATAAGGGCACTTGGCTAAACTTGCTGTACATTTTGGGGATCGTAGCGTGGTGTTTTATTCAAATTAATAAGTCAAGATTATGCTGTGTGGAGATCTACTGTACGAAAAAATTTTCGACCAGTATCCATTAACTAACATTATTCCAGCTAATAATTGAATGTCTGTTTCTTTGATATAATATGCCTGAATTCTTATCTGATGATTCATAATAGAGCCAAACCATTTGTTATGACTGATGACATCAGAGGCTTCTAATAGTAACAAACGTGAGCTGTTAGATTTGAACCCCTCTCCTTTTACTTGCATTTTGTGGGATGTTCTTTAAACTCAAAGTTTAAGTGGGGAAAAAAATCTTCCCCAAAGTAATATGAAGATGGATGCAGCCAGTACAGCTCTGCACACTGTTTTCTTTTAATATTCTTTATCAATGTGCTGTCAGAATTTATTTAATAACATGTAAATTCTGGTCTAAGAGAATTAGATTCATTCCATATCCAGTGAATAACTTCAGTGTTTTGGAATAGTCAAGTCTTTATCTTGTACAATTCAGTTGCTGGCCCAACATCCCATTAGCTTCAGATTATTAATGCAAATTTAAGTACTTTAGAATAGTAATATAATGGGGCCTAGTCTTCTTCAAAATCCCTGGCAACCTGATGAAGAAAGCTGTCAAACAAAACAAGCCTGGTAGTCCCTAGTAATAGCATATATTTAAGTTTACATGCTCCCACACAGTTTGTTCCTTATCATCTCCTGGATTGGGCAAAGTTGGCTTTAGAGAGAAGCAAGTTGGGCATCAGCTGTCCCAAGGATTTCTGGCATACATCAGGGTGGCAAACAAATGGTTTCGTTACCCAAGCTAATGGGTACGCATGTGTGGTTTCCTATACCCTCCCAAAGGCAGGGAGGGCCCATAGGTACAAGGATTTTGTTGGGAAGAGTCTTAAGCTCCTCCATCCATTTCCATTTGCTGCTCCTGCTAAGGGACATTCAAGTTCCCAGTGCAATGCTGTGGCTCATTGAAGAACTGGGAAGAAGGCCATGTTGCACAGAGCTTATCGGTAATGTCAGCACTGTGACAGAGCAACAGAGGATGACAATTAAAGGAAGGTGGCTGGGTTAAGAGTTACAGTCTTCTGTATAGTTCTTCACCTTAATCCTTACTAGTTTCCTGCCTGCTTAATAGGATAGTTTTGGGTGTGGGGACGAAATCTTCAGAACTTACATAAACTGCAGTTTTGAGCTGTGCCAAATATGGCATAACTTTGGCAGAGATTATTCCTAAGTCTTAAAATTACTAGAGTGCTAAAACAACAAAATAAAAAATGAAAAGGTTTACAGCTGATGTATATCAGATTCAAAGTGTATACCTGAAGCATGCCGGTAAAAAATATGAAAACATCAGTTACATAAAACTGATTTATCAGATCATAGCAGCTCAAAATTGAGAATCAAGTATGACAGACATAGGGACATATATTCTTTTTTGGGTTGTCAGGGTGAAGGAATCATTTCTAGGATGGAGAAATAGAATATAAAGCAGTCATATAACATGCCAAGGATGCATGATCTCCAGAAGCGTATTTTTCCTATATGTGATTTTATCTGAGGTGCTAGTTGAGAGTAAAATCAGAGACTATCCTGGTTGATTGGCTACAATCAGAACACGATTTAGCAATTGCAAATGCCGGAAATACACGAGCGGAGATATTTGTACATACACATTTTTGGGACAGTCAGACACATCTAATACCAAATAAAATTAGCTCCAAGGTCACGTGTGAGTCTGGAGATGAAGACATTAGTGGTTTTCATGAATGCTAGGTCACAAAATTTTAAATAAATCTACTACCAAACACAGTTTGACTGAACCCAGTAATATGTAACCCACAACTCCACTGAATGTTTGTCTAATCTTGCTGACAACTTGACCAATAATACTACTGTTTATAAAATGACCTGCACTAAAAGAAGTGAAATATGATAAAGCAGTTGGCTTTCTCTGACTGCTGCAATAATGCTGAACAGTTTAGATGTGATCCACACCCATCAAAAAAAGCTATTTTTGTTATTTATTCAGATTGGACAACAGACTTATTTCATATATGTGCTCAATTTTCTTTTCTCACAATCCTATGTGCAGAAATAGTCTCAAATTTTACTGTGCCACTGCTCAATGTGATGACATTTGAACAAAGGTTCCTCAGACAAACATACACAGCCAGGACCCAAGAGTGAGAAGATGATAGAAAATGCAGCAGCAGCCTCACACCAACCCTAACACTGAAAAGTTTGATCCTGAAGATCAATACTAAGAAAAAGAGCTTGAAATAATATAGTCACATCTCAAACATTACTCCAGATAAGGACCTAACAGCAAGTCTCCAGAGAAAAACATTTGGGTCCTGCCTTGCAACAGAATCTCTAAAAGAAGGAGCAGGGGGTTTGTTATGTGTGGCAAGCACCAGACATTACAAAAGAAGCAAAAAATACCATGCATATTAAACTATTAGCAACTAAAGAAGACATTTACTCTGTTAAGACTCTGCTGTAACACTGCAGTCATTTAAATACCTGCTGTCTAGCAGATGTGACAGCCAGAGCGCGCACTGGTAAAGAGGCATCATAAGCTTTGGGGTGACTTCGTGTACTCTTTTTCTCCTTCATGACACTGCCAGACCCAGTAAAAGCAGCAGGTTTGATCAGAATGTGAGAGGAATCCAGAAGGAGAATAATTTTTGTATTCAAAGGTGCCATGGGCTCCAAAGTTCCTTTTGGAGAGAACTCCTAGCATCACAGTCTGATGGATAGACACTCTCAAGGGAACATCAGCTCTCTGCTCATCAGAGGATTCAGTACACATGGGAAAAGGGGAGATAAAGATACTTATTTCAACAGTGATTGTTCTTTGAGGTGTTAAATTTAGAATGGCTGCCAGAATCTGCTCCCCAATTCACTAGGATGTAGATGGTAAGGGAAACATGGAAGATTTTGGCTTTCTAGACTTTTTTTATCTTTTCATAGAATAAGAAACTGCCACAAGGTACTTTCGTGTGCCTAAGCTGCTGCTCTGGGATGTCCAGGCTTGCTCAGATGAGGGACAGAAGTTCTGTGTAGTAGAAGTCATATTGACAGAAAGACCTTCAACCACTGTAACTTTTATAATGTAAATGTTGATAAAAAACGTGGAGCACGGGACAACATATTTTCAAGAGGGAAACAGGCTACTAAACATCACCTGCAATAGCTAAGGCAAACAGCATCTATCCATTCACCATCAGGAGAAGGCAAAGGAAATGCACCTACAAACTTCATTTTGTGTTTGATCTGTTATTACTGAAGGAACCCAAGTATAGAGAAGAACAGTGGATGGGTTCCAGATTTTAGTTGCTTTGCTAGAGTCATTTTGAATAGCAAAGACCTATTGCAGAAAACAACCTCTGAAGGGTGGTGTAATGATGTTTGCATAAGCTTGACAGTAAAATAAGAATAGTGATAGCCCCACTTTGAAAAAAAAAAACTTTTAGCATGCCAGGTGTATCTAAGCCCATATTTATCACTACAACATTTGTCTTCTTATAGATCCCTATGAATAATTAAGGTACAACTTTCAGAAAACGGAGTGTTAAGTTTTCCTATGGAAACTATTAGCTCAGCTGTACATTTCATTATTTCTATTTTCTTTTTTAAAATTAACTTCAAATGAAAGGAGACTAAAACTACAGTTACAGTATTTGTGACTGTAAAAGGCAGAGTGTTACTGTGAAGCAAAATATATGTTAAATCTGATCAACTCTGTGGCCAAGGGCACTCCTGGCAGAGCTAAAATGAAAACCCACAAGGATGTTGTGTGGGTAACAGTAAACCCCGATTGTGTCTGTCTGTTCAAAGGAAAGCTTACAGGTATGAGGTATATGAAAAAATACCTTTTTGAAAACTCATTAGTGCCTCTGATCTTTCAAGATGATCAATGCACTGCTTCCAGTTTCAATAAGGAGATTTAAAAGAAAAGAAGAAAAAGGAAAAGGAAGATGATGAAATCACAGGGGCACCTCTTAAGTGAACAGACATTCCAGTATGATTTTTTTAAGACAATTGTTAATTTTTCATTTTATGACTTCTTTCTTTCTAAAAAAGGTTATGCCAATTTTTTATGGCTGGGAAGGACAGTATTACTTGGAAAACATTTATAGATAGAACTTTTTTTTTAATAGGCAGCAAATTATTGCAGCATGTTATGAAGAGGTTCCTAAATTTAAATGCAGGTGCACAGACAGAACACAGGAGGACTTACAAAAACAAATGAAATTGTACTGTAACACAATTTAGCTTTTCTAGGCAGGATAGGCTGGATGTGTAAATCCCCTTATATTTATGGTTAGGTAATGGATTTATTGAGGTTTGGTTCTAGATTCTCTGTCTTTCAAAGTTTTCTTTGTTCTTTTCCCTCCTTTTGGTAGACACCTCAAAACATTAGCATCAGTAGCAGAAAACAGATCACTAAATCATCTTTACAGAGCAAACACAGAAATACTGAAGGAAATAAACTTAGGCATAAATTCTACCCTCCTCCATTTTTCCAGTTATTACAGAAATGTGGGTTTGTGCCATTTATAGATAATCTTGTTACCACGTAAGCTGCTGGAAATGGCTGTAATCATTCTGCCATTGTATAAAGGCAGGGAATATTTTTTTATTTGATGAATGGAACAGAGCTAAAATCAGAGGTTTTTTCCACAAGATATTACTAACAAAGCTGAGGAAACAACAATTCTTAGCCCATGAAAACTAATATGTTTGGTTCGGAAGATAAATGACAAGACAAGGAATCCCAAAGCTCTTCACACAGATAGCAAGAATATTTCCTAGTCTCAAAACATTCTTACTTGAAGGTTTTCATTGAAAACCCCTCTTAAGTAATTATTAAAATGAGCAGAATGCAATACTTCTAGAAAAACAGTGAGAACAATTCTAGACATGTTATCAACACTGAAGAAAGGACAAAGAGCAAAAATTATTTGGATGCACTGTTTCATCCTAAGCAATATGTTTATAGAAAAGATTATTTATTATGGCAAAATTAAATACAGTAATAATTTTTAAAATACAAATATATGCATAAGGATATTGGCAAACAAAGGAGTCTTGTAAATTAACTGAAGAAGTGTATCCCTTTTCTGTCACTGAGAAGAGCTCTCTACATTCCCCTATTTTTCTAGTCTGACTCTTAGGAAATATATAATGCTACATGCTAGTAAGCTGTAAACCAAATCATATGAAATGGTTTCAATAATAGAAACTGTATGTGCATCAAAGTACCACTATGTTTAAAGGTGCTTAAAAAGATATTCTGAAGAGAAATTTGCATTTCTGACTATGAAAACCTGTGCAAAAGCACGCAGGGCAAAAATTGTAAGATGTTGGCTTTCAGTTGCTTTTCCCCCATTTATCTTAAGAAAGAGGCTGCCAGCTCAAGGTGTGAAGCAGGCCCTGCCTCTTCCTGCTTTGAGAGCAGCTGGGTTTTCTCTCTTTTGTGAAATTTTAACCTGACATTTCAATCTAAGTAAATCACACCAAGAACAGAGGTGAGACTTTCTCTCAAATGTCTCTATTGTGCACAAATCCTTCAGTGTTTCTAAATGTCACCACATTCTGTAATAGCAGGGGGAAGGGGGGTGTTTGCCATTATTATTGAGTTTATTATATTTCTTTTATTATATATATTTTGATGATATATTTTATTTCATTTTTAATATTGTATCACCTACTATTATGTTTTGCTAATACAGTATCATGTTCAAAAGATTTATGAGCAAATCCTGACATTTCCTTAACTGTATAATTTCTAGCAAGGGTAAGTTATTGATGAATAATGTATCAATAGTGGGGGAAAAAAGTTATTTATGGTACGGAATGTTTCTTTAATTCTGTTCTCAACAAAAAATTTACACAGTTTTGAATGTTTTTCTCCCCTGGAACGCGAGCACTTGTATGGAATCTTAATCTTAATCTTGGTTAAGGTGAAAAAGAATCCATATTGCCTATGCAATATTTGAGTTAATTTTTAACTGACTATGGCAAGAAAGAATGATGTAGCTTTACTTTCAGTGATCCTCTTGCAACTGGAGTATCTCCATCCAGTGAACTGCACAATTCCATCATGACTGGGAGCAGAATCTGGCACTTGTGCTTCTGTTAATATTAATGTCATGAAGTATTTCAATGTACACAAGAATTTTAAAATATTAATAGGAGTATTTAATGCTATTAAGATCATTATATAGGTTTGACTTATATATGTACCTAGAAAATAATACTATAAAATGTAACTAATTAACTAAAATGCTCAAATATTTTACAAGGCTAAGACTGATATCCAGAAATATTCCATAGGATCCCATTCTGAAATTCTTCCCCCAAAAATAACATTGCTTTACTATTCCTTAATATTCCTGATTTTTCCTGGTCCTTTTACCCTTCTAGTTATCTAGATATTAATCCTTTTTTTTCTGACTACCGATTGCTTTTTGTTTCCTAAAGCAGAATTAGTCTGGTGCTGCTGTTTCTAAGTTAAAGTCTTTGACCACCAGATTTAGTGTTATCTTTGTTCTTTCTTCAAAGCAAGTGCATCATAGACTGTGCAATCCTTAGACAAGTATTCCTGTGGTATGGATGATTTAATGTCAACATTCCAAGACAGCTAAGAAAACATCCTATCTTTGTTTAAAATGCTTATATTAGAAGTAATATAATCCAACCGATACAAATTATGCCAAATATGCTGCATCTTTCAAAGTTTCCACTGCCAAGAGTACATTTTGACCTGGCCAAGTTCAAATGGGTTTCTTTTTATTTCTGAAAGCAGGGTGTTGGAAAAATTGTGTCCAGCTATTTTTGAAAGCATACATCTGAAAATCATAAAATGCTTTATTTATGATTATTTGGTTTTACTAAAGCACTACATATTGTCATCACTTTCAAGTCCTATGGACAATTTCAGCTCTAGCAAGGACTACTTCTTGTTTGGAAGAAAAGGAGTAGCTACGGTCATTGGGTATTTTATTCTCTTTACAAACAGACTATCTAATATCAAAAGCAATGCACAGTGTACTGCTCACAGGGCTGGCATGACATCCCAAGAAACCAATTCGTTTCAACATCCAGCAGCTCATTTCCCCTCCCACTGTTTCAAGAACTCAGCCAAATTCCTTCCTCCATGTAGTTTTGCTGAAACAATTTGTTACTGTAAGCTGAGATGAACTTAGTACTATGTCACTTCCCCTTCTCCCACATATTAAATCTTTTGGGACAGATTTTCCTTTATATTATATATATTATATATATATATTTATA